>CAJUYH010004023.1:0-29172 GCA_910591685.1 Galerucella tenella | reverse complement strand
ATTTCTGATTCCAAAAATCATTCGCCAAGATCATTTGTTTTATCTGAAGAAATAAATGATGGAACCTATTTGATGCTGTACAGAAAGTATGCAAATTTACGACCACCTACCACTCCGCACCGCCGATTTTTTATTCATTATAAGAAAGGAAAATGCTCAGTTCAATGCTTTGGCGTAAACACTTTTGGTAGGATGCCAACAGAGATTGCTGCATATTTACGCCTACCTAACCCGGAACGTTATGCAGGACACAGTTTTAGACGTTCTTCGGCAACTTTCCTAGCAGACTCCGGCGAAGAAATAACCAATATAAAGCGCCTCGGTGGTTGGAAGTCTACTACTGTCGCTGAGGGCTATTTGGAGGACTCCGAGAATCAGAAGAAAAATGTATCGAATAAAATTCTCTGTCAAGCAAATGCATTAAGACAGTTGCCGTCACCGTCATCGACGTCATCTACCTTCCAGTTGAAACCGAATAACTGCACTGGACCGGCAATCCTTACTAATCTCCAGAATGCAACTAATTGTGTTTTCAATATTAATATTTATAATAATTAGTAGTTTTTGGTTAAAGTTTTGTAGATTATTATGTTTGTTGGAATAAAATAATTTTTGAAAAATGGGTTGGTATAATTTTTTGTATAAACGGTCGTAGAAAAAATAATGTTCCTAACTCATGCATAAAGTGTCTTTCCCGCCCTTGACCGCTTGCCCGAACTCCGCTACGCGTCGTTCGGGACAACTGCAGTCGCGTGCGGGAAAGTATCACTTTCCGCACTAGTTAGGAAAATAACTATTTTGGTGTGCGTCATCGATTGTGACGTATATCTGGGTTTTCGGCATGTCGTTTATTTTATTTGCTATTTTGACATATACCTAACCTTAAAATTTATGAATAACATCATCAGGATTGTATTTAGCCAAATTGGAAAAGGCTATGCAATTAATAATTACCAGCTTCTTTTTCTAACTGAAAATACTTGAGAACTTTCAAAATACTGATGTTTTTCCGTGTATTCATGCATATTTTTTGTATTATTTAAATAAATAAATCAATAAGATTAATATTCACTTTTCATAAATAATAATTGACCGTAAACAACAAAGTACAGACCTGTCAAGAACTGTCAGCGTGACAGTAGAAAAAGACGTAAGACTTATTGCCGCTACGAAAGTAACGCCTTCATAGTATTTTAAACTCTTGATTGATAGGTTGAGCTTGAGCGTAATCTAAACATCAACCAATCAAATTTTTGTAAGTCAAAGATTAGCGTTAACGTTTGTAATACGTTTAAAAGGTTCATTATTGTGATATTTTGATTAGGATTAATCACAGACCTGCCTTTTTTTCTATTTCTTTCTACGTAATGTGTTAGAAAAACATCAATCGATGACGCACACCAAGAAGGGTATTATTTCAACTATATATGTTTTCATTCAAAAAACTGACGATGAAGGAAATTTAGGTAAAATACATCCGATGAAGGTAGTTCATATTTTACATAAAACATTAGCAATCCCGAATATTATCAGCATAGTGAGTGTTGGTAAAAATAGAATACGGGTGGAGTTAAAATCACTAAAGGACGCAAATGGCTAGTGAATGATATGCGGTTGAAAGAAGAACATTTAGTGGCTTTCATACCAAATAATTTACTTCAAAGAAAGGGAATTATCCGACATGTAGATACGATCTTCAAAACGAATATCTTTTTCAAAATATAATTTCTCCGATGAATATAACCGAGATTTCTAGATTTAAGAGAAAAATAGATATTGATGGCGAAAGTGTAAATATTCCGCGACAAATGGTACTATTAACTTTTGAGGGAAATATTTTTCTCGTAAAATTAGTGATTGGCAAAACTGTTTCGTTGCAAAGAGAAGTGTTGTGTTGTGTTTTTACTGTTGACAAATTTATTACAACATGGATTTGGAAAAAGTGGTATTTTCAGTAATACTTTACGTGGAATGTAGACAAATTTTGAAAATGCAAGTAGGCTTTGACTTTGGAATTTTATTTATGTCAGTCAGTAACATTTGTATGAAATAGTAAGTACTAAATGTTCCAAAAATCCAACTATTTAACTATTCGAGACTAAGTTGGAATTGTACCTTTTTGTGGTTACAATGACAGAAGTGAACGAGAAGTAATAGAAATAGGTAATCGGAGACATCCAGATCGCCGTATTTGCTGCTTTGTAGTGCACAAAATTGAAAAAAAGTATTTATTGAGACTGAAGCAGTGACGAAACGTATTCAAAAAAAATTGCAGGCAAGAAATTTTAATGACCGTATTGTCATAGACTACTTTGCCAACAATCCAAATTATTAAGCCCAATTTTACATTAGGTACTTTCAGAAGCTATAACTCCAGAGCGGTTTAAGTTATCGGGTTCGAATTTTCACTGTGCAATATGTTTGAGTCCTAGTTTTTGTTTACCATGTTGCCATTTCAAAAATTTGTCAATACTCCACGTAAAAAATTAATGAAAATACCACTTTTTCCAATCATTTTGTAATAACTTTGTCGTTAATAGGAATTTTCTTATAAAATTTTGCTAGTATACATTTGTGATGATTCTGAACCCAGTGGTATAGTTATATTTGAGAAAAAGAATGCCTAATGTACTTTTGTCTTTTTTGGCAAAGAAAAATTAACGTAGAGGGCCTTGAAAATAGTAATTAAGCTACGAAAATGTGTGCCAAAATACTGTTTTTGATACTGAAAATAAGAAAATAGGTTATTACTGTTTAAAGCAAAATGTTTTATATTCGAGTTATAAATAGTAGAGGAAAGAACAATTTTAGATTGAAATAAACCATGAATACATGAAAATAAAGCCTGAGTCGTCGTTCAGGTAAAGATTTATTAAAAAATAGATTTTCTTCTATACATTAACGCTAAGTATCTTAAAAAGTAGGATAGCGCTAAAATTTCCAGGTCGTCCGGCCTTATAGAACTCCCAAACGCAAACGCTCTCCTTGACCGATAGTCAGGACCTCTTTTGAATATGGGCCTGGTGGGCCCAGGGCGCAAGATTGAGGGGGGCGCAAGCAAGAGAAAATATTTTGTAGTTTCACCTGAAATAAAAGCTAAATTTGATTGAATTTGAAGTGTCATGTATTAACCCAATTTACTTTTCAAAACTTGCCCTTGTCTTTGCACGTGACTGAGAATAAAATAAACTGACGAATGACAGCGGCAGTATGAATGGGGAGTTCGTTCGGGTGTCATCGGCAATGCCCGTGAGCCCCCGTTGATGGAAGGGGGAGGGGCGGAGATCGGGCCCGGGCCCATCGCGCATTATATGCAAACCGCGGGCCTGCCGATAGTATCCATAAAATACTTCAACCTAGAATTGTAACTGGGATTGGAGAGAATGTTTTAAGTTACGATGCGGCCAAACTGCAGAGGGCACTGATCATCAACAATCGTAATGTCAAGATGTCAAAATGGAAGGAAAAATAAACAAACCACGTAAAAAACTTTGTTGTGTTCCGTTTTGCTGAGACAAAACGAGTGCTTAACATCGGTTTCCAAAACGTGCTTAACATCGGTTTCCAAAACGTGAACCTGGAGTATTTGACTCCTGGCTGAGAAATATTATTAATGTGAAGTTACACTGCATGCCTTCCAAAACAAATATACCATAATTACACTTTAGTGATGACTGTAAAGTACCAGGAAAAAGAGGCTGAAAAGAAAAGCTGTTCTCACTTGATTCATTCCAGGTAATTACCTAAATTTAATATTAGGTGCAAGTCTATAGGTTAATTAATAATTAGGATTCTCTTTCTATGGTGTGAAAAAGTTACCTGATACTATTTCAACAGTAGATGATATAAAATTTCCAAAATTCATGAATACTAACAAGGATTCAACATTTGTTGATCCAATAATTAAAAAAACGCTTTCAAAGGAGAAGATACATAGAAATGAGTATAGGTACTTCATACGTAATTCATACTTATAATTTATATATTTTTATAAGCAGCTGAATTTTATGTTCTTTATGTAAACAGTCGATTTATTTTTCAAAAAGATGAAATTCTCCATCAATTTTATATTCAAAATCCCCACTGAATTTTATAGTTCCTGCGGCCAAACTTCAGATGGCAGTTAAAACAGTAGTCACTGCTGACAACATAGGAGTTACAATTCTAGGTTGAAGTATTTTATGATAGTATCTGTTGTTCCTGTGAGGTAGAGCCTTTACAAAGAACGCGGAACTCTAAACCAAGTTCATGTTGACATTTTTCTGTTTTTTTTTTTAGATTATTTTGTTGATGATCACAAGCCTCGTCTTGGCAAACAGAGCTCGTTATACTGATGTCGAAGGATTAAAATTGAGAGCTAGACCAGTTTCTGATGATAATTGGTTTGAATATCTACCAACTGCAAAGCATGCTCCATTTTATCCTAATTCCCAACCAGCTTCTTCCTTTGTCTATTCGAATCCCTATCCTAATTTCTATCCTAATAATTATCCCAATAACTATCCCAATAACTATCCCAATGTCTATCAATGAAATTGAACTCGGTAACCACTTATAAACGCTTCTCGTGTGAACGCTACAAAATTATTTGTTCAACTTTAATTTTTTTTATAGAAATAAAAATCATTATTTCCTGTATAATAGTTTTTTGACTTTTTAAGATTATCCACCTTACTTAATCCACTGCGCTTGCAATCTTAAATTGAATGGAATCAAACTAATCTATTTGGTATCGAAACCATTGGCTCTTCGAGCCAGATTTTTAGAATTAGATATTTTAGAGTAAAAGTTACTGGGGTTACATAACCAATGGAGGGAAGGAAAGACAAAATAGTTATTTTTGAATATTTTCCTTGATAAAGCTTTATTTTGAAACGAAATTCATCTGGAGAGGGGAGAAGGAAGTTCATTTAAGGCCGCTCTTAGTTTGCCACTTTCGGATTAGACGCTTATAGCGATAAGGTGTTCTTTTCGTCGGAAATTTCAGCAGTACAAAGTATTTAGGAACAGTATTGTATCCTTGGATCCTTAGTGGTTTCATAAATGTGCCTTCTATGTCAAAGGAACATACTGTACAACATTTCAAGTGGGATGTGGTGGTGTAATAAATAAGCTTTTCAATAACATAAATATTTAATTTACATGGTATATTTAATATAAAAAGTATTATTGCCACCTCCAGCCTTTTAATATTTTATGTAAAGATTAATTCAATTATTTTCATTCAAAGTAATAAAAAAACAACCAATAATTACCATATAATACCTAAATTTTTTTATTAAACTAGAAAAAAAAATTTCACTAAACAATTTTTATACTTAAATATACTTAAAACTAAATTCCCTCTACCTTTACATTTTTTTTTGAGCAAATTGTTTATAATAAACTATATAATTCGTTAACAAATGGCACTATGTTAAAAAAATTGCCTACATGGAAATATAAAAACAACAGAATATTGCTAGGATTAGTATATGTTACCGTTAAAGTATGAAATCCGTTATTCTATAGATTACCTAGTTATTCCATGAAATAACTGATACAGTATAAAACTCTCTTGTATTTAATGGTTCAACTAGTTATTTCATAGAATAACGATCTGCAGCCCGTTAAAGTGTGAAATACGACAAATACATTTACCTTCCACTCCACTGCATTTATGAACTATTCCAGGCCATAGGGAGAGAACTTGTTGTTCGTGTTTTTCAACAAAAAATGTTTTTGTTTTAGAAATAATGCTCTTTGTTCCAAGTGTCACTTTAGTAATTTGTTGTAGCAAATGATTTTATTATACATTTCCATAAAAATCATTTATACGCTGCATGAATTAGATAAATTGTTTCTTTTCCATTTTAATTGTCTATTATATGTTCAATTTCATTTTAGATAAATTAATTATTATACACTTTAACTGTCTCCCATTAGTTAATTTATAGAATACCCAGTTATTTCATAGAATAACTAGTTAAGGTGTCAAATTAATAACATATTACACACTTTAACGGACACGATTAGTTATTTAATGGAATAACTAGGTATTCTATGAAATAACTGCATTATATACTTTAGCAGTAACATATATAAAGTAAGTAAGGGAATTGAAAAATGGAATCTTGAATAATATAATCTTCATTTCATCAATATACTTGTACCTACAGAGAGACGAGAAAAAAATTATAAAAAAGTGGATTTACGCAAACAATTCACACCAAAATGGTCCCTAACATTTTTCCCCAAGTAGCATTGGGTTGGTTTTTGGAATTTTGAAAAATTGTAACTCACGGTTTTTTTTCTTGGATTATTATTAGAATGAAAAAAGGGAGAGCAAGTATGACAAAGAAGTAACTTGAAGGAGCTTTTGCGTTAATCCACTTTTATTGTTATATATTTATCTCTAAAAACATACTTATTTACACCAAAATATTTCACTAAACAAAACACAGCCGTAAGAACTATCCACTGAACTTATGGTCGGTAATATATAAAGAAATAACAACAACATATAATATTTATACCTACTTCTCTTTAGCAAGACACGCGACTAGAAACATATCGGTTTCAATTTAATTATTTTATTTCAATATTATATAAAAAAGAAGAAGAAATTGACAAATAGTTTTCGTGTAACCAAAAAGCTTGCCACTTTTTACAACTTCTAGATTGAAGAAAATCATCATGTCCAGTTCTAAGATATGACAATATTTAGAGCAGTGAAAGCACCAGATGATTTATGATTTATTATACAACTGCAAAGTCCCAGTAATGGATAAAGAAAATTCAGTCAAGAATTCAGGGAAGTAATGGACCCATGTATCTGAAGATTTCTTTGGATATGCTGCACCAAGTGATTGGAAGACCTATTCGATGAAGTAGCATAGCTTCAATAATAAATGAAAGAAAGCTTGGGGTTTGTATTGAGGTATCTTCAGGAAGGGTTAGACCCCATCTTGTCCTGGAACATGAGCTTGAGAACAGCGTAGAAGTAGGGCTGCACTCTGGTGGAGTAAAAATCTGTTAGAATTGAAAGCTTAAACCCGAGACCTCTTTAGAGAGCAAAACTCTCCGCAATCTGGCAGAGAGACACTGAGATGCAAGGCACCTATTATAAGGAAATTAACACAGCTAAAAGAAATATCTGAGAAGACATAAATTCTACTCTTGCTTTGGTAAGGCTGTGTAAAGTCTTGGTAAAAAGTAGAGTCACCACAGATATGGCTTTAAGAAAGCTGGACGGTAATTATATCGAAAATGAAGAAGAAAAAGTTTGACTCTTACTAGAAACTCCTGAAAGTAACTCGAATAAGGGAGTTAAACTTCTCGAAAGTCGCAACAGACCTTCAAGAGACCTAATACAATGGCTAGACTCATTTGTAGTTACGAAATAAGCTTTGAACACCTTTTCCCCCTTCAAACACCAAGAGCCTATTCGAAGAAGTAACAAACCTTCAAAAGTAGATAAAAAAGGAGTCAGGAATTCGGGGAAGTAGTGGACACACGTATTTGAAAATAGCTTTGGATATGCTGCTCCAAGTGACTGGAATGGATGAATGGATGGATGAAGTAGCATAGCTTCAATAATAAATGAAAGAAAGCTTGGGGTTTGTATTGAGGTATCTTCAGGAAAGGTTAGACCCCATCTTGTCCTGAAACATGAGCTTGAGAACAGCTAACTAGGTCTGCTTTCTGGTGTAATAAGCATCTGTGAGAATTGAGAGCTTAAACCCGAGACTTCTTTAATAGAGCAAAACTCTCCGCAATCTGGCAGAGAGACACTATAAGAGAGACATTATAAGGAAATTAACACAGCTAAAAGAAATATCTGAGAAGACATAAACTCTACTCTTGCTTTGGTAAGGCTGTGTAAAGTCTCGGTAAAAAGTAGAGTAAACACAGATATGGCTTTAAGAAAGCTAGACGGTAAATATATCGAAAATGAAGCAAAAAAGTACGACTCTTACTAGAAACTCCTCAAAGTAACTCGAATAAGGGAGTTAAACTTCTTGAAAGTCGCAACAGACCTTCAAGAAACAGTACTACAATGGCTAGACTCACTTGTATTTACGAAATAAGCTTTGAACGCCTTTTTCCCCTTCAAGACACCAAGAGCCTATTCGAAGTTGTAACAAACCTTCAAAAGTAGATAAAAAAGCAGTCAAAAATCAAAAGAAGTAGTGGAAGTATTTGAAGATAAAACTTGGGGTTTTTGTTAGGAGGTATATGTAGCACTAGGTTAATTCTAAAAGTGTCATAAACATTTTTGAAGATGTTCAAGGCAGATAAAAAAGTAGCTGTCAAGGATTAAAAGAATAAGTGGCTGCGCTATTCTGGTTTATATTGAAGTGTGGGATGACAAGAAAAATAAGTTTTCTCAGGGATTATTTCCTAGATACCAGAAAGGTAGAAAGGAGTAGAGTCGCCTCTGAAGTACAGCAGGTGGGGACAGACATATAACACAACTTCATATCGTAACAAGTAACATACATGGGGGCGTCCCATCAGTTGTCTCGGGCAACAGTAGGTGAATGTTCTTCTGTCAGTACTTAGGGAAACATGCTACCGTCTTTCAGGAGGAGGTAATGGCGGTGCAACGCTGTGCAGAAGAGTTGATGACACAGGAGGTGGACAACCAAAGAATCGTCATCTACTCCGACAGCCAAGCAGCACTTCACCAAGGAATAAAAGGCAATGAATTAGCCGAGCAGGGAGCAACGGAGGTCATGAACATCCATAAATGGATAAACAACCAGGCGTTGCGCTGGTGGTATGAAACCCCAGGACAAAGGCACGCAAAATTATTCCTTAAAAGCCCTTCGGACAAACTGTCACACGACCTACTATGTCAAAGTCGAGAAACGACGAGGATGATGGTGGTAATACTGACCGGACATTGTAGGCAGAGGAAACATATGCACACAATTGGCCTGGAAGATGACAGCCTATGCAGGTTCTGCCAGGAAGAAGACGAAACCGCGGAGCACATTCTCTGTGAGTGCGAAGGCCTAGCAAGAGTGCGGTTTCACTTACTCGAAGAAGAAAAACCGAGGACAGAGAGCTACGCAAGGGAGGCGGTATCCAGGCTATTAAGTCCAATAAAAAGAATAAAGCTAAATATCGAGCTCTAAATGTGAGGAGGACCACAATAAATATGCAAAGGTCGCAGTGGGATAAGACAAAGAACCAGTCCAATTCTAATATTATCTAGGCCAGACAATTCGGACATGACCTGATACCCATATATGGGTGAGTTTACGATTATAGGAATATCGTGGAGAAATTTAACCACAGGTACAATATTGTCAATTGGTCGGTTTTTTTCTCTAATAGAAGTACTTTTCTAATAACGAAATATTATATACAGCTACAGCTGATATAAACAAAATCAGTCTTAAAACAAAATTAAAACCCAAATTTTTTTTACTACTTCTTTTAGGTGAATATACATATATATAATTACAATCATTCAATCAATGTGATTTTGTTTATGGAATATACATGTGATATACAGCGTGTTAAAAAAAAGCCGTACACAATCACATTTGTAACTACTTTAAAAACTTAACCAAAAATCCATGTTGTTCATCCTTCATCGGTTCCTCTTTGACCGAAATAGGATAATGCACAGCGTCATCTAAAGGAGTGATATCCCGCATGGTGATCACGCTAGATGGAGCTCCAGCCGGACTAGCGACGCTACAATTCATCATGTGATCTTGTGGACTGTGCGGAGTGGCAGTTGGAGAAGTTATCGGGCTGTCCGCGGAATCGCTGGCGCTTTGATAGCTATTGTTGTTGTTGTTCGGTACGACTATCGTAGATGGCGTTGTATCGATACTTGCTCCTAGAATCGGTTCTGTAATGTTAATAACGGATATATGAAAAAAAATCGAATCGATTCAGTGTCTTACCTCCAAGTAACATTTCTTGTAAGAGACTGTCGATGTGTGCGACGCCGAAAAGTTTGGCGAATTGAATTTGTTCGATCATCTGCCAGGTTATCGATTGTAGAGGTGGCAGGGTGAGTAGGAGCTCTCCGAATCTGCCTCTGCTGTCGTATTGACGATCGCTTATGTAGTCTTCAAGGTTTATTTGGATCTGGTATCTCAATGCCTTGATTCGTCCGGCTTCGCTCAATCCTTTGGCATCTATAAAATTTATAATCATAATTATTATCAACGATTATTTATCAATTCTAATAAAGAACTAACCAGAAAATAGTAGACAAGCCCTATTAGCCTTGAACAGACAACGTGTTATATCGGGACTAGTACTAGAGTGCCAAGAAGATTTAGCTAACGGCTCGGCAGATAACAATATTATCCTGAGGTGGGTAAAAGGGTACGACAGGAATGAAGGTAATCGCATTGCTGATTCCTCAGCTAGGGAAGCAGCGGGACTAAAAATTTTAGGACCCAGTGACACCTACGGCGTAACGACTTCGACAATTGCGGAACTAGCCAAACGTTACACCCATTCTCAGTCCCTTAAGAGATGGGATGGAATCAAAGGATGCAGTATTGCCAGGATTACATTGGGCGACCCTGGGAAGCTGGCGCCGAAGTAATATTCGGCAAAGCCCAGGAAAAACTTATGTTTAACAGTAGGATTTCTAACTGGCCACTGTCAACTAAAACACCTCTATACTATGGGGCTAGTGGACACACCTCTATGCAGGATGTGTGAACAGGAAGATGAAAATGTCTTATGCGAGTGTCCGGAGTTATCGTCAATAAGAGAGTGTGTGTTTGGTGAGTCTTGGCCTACACCTAGTGACACGATATCGAATCCGATACTTCATTCATAACATTACTTTTGATTCGATAATAGTATTTCAAATAATCGATACTTTAATTCGATACTCTATACTAATATGAGTAATTTACATTGAGAATCGAATCGATCCAATCAAGCGAACTAAACAAAAGCGGAAGTCGGAACGCAGTCTCTCTCTATTATGGCTAGAACGCGACGTGAACAGTCTTGTCATGTCACTCGTCTTGTCGCTAACAAGACATTATAGTTGAAATAATACCCTTCTTGGTGTGCGTCATCGATTGTTAATGTCCTTCTAACACATTACGTAGGAAGAAATGGAAAAAAAGGCAGGTCTGTGATTAATCCTAAACAAAATACCTATCACAATAATGAACCGTTTGAATGTTTTACAAACGTCAACCCTAATCTTTGACTTACAAAAATTTGATTGGTTGATGTTTAGATTACGCGCAAGCTCAAACTAACAATCGAGAGTTCAAAATACTACGAAGGCGTTACTTTCGTGGCGGCAATGTGTCTTACGTCTTTTTCTACTGTCACACTGATAGTTCTTGACAGGTCTGTACTTTATTGTTTACGGTCAATTATTATTTATGAAAAGTGAATATTAATCTGATTGATTTATTTATTTAAATAATATAAAAAATATGCATGAATACACGGAAAAACATCAGTATTTTGAAAGTTCTCAAGTATTTTAAGTTAGAAAAAGAAGCTGGTAATTATTAATTGCATAGCCTTTTCGAATTTGCCTAAATACAATCCTGATGATCTTATTCACCAAATTTAAGGTTAGCTATATGTCAAAATAGCAAATAAAATAAACGACATGCCGAAAGCCCGGATATACGTCACAATCGATGACGCACACCAAAAAGGGTATTGGAGAAAATCACGTGTCAATAGATGGCACTGAATTTTTCAATATGGCTGCTATAAGGGTGAACAACAAAGGCACGCGGCCGGTCAGCTGATAGCATGACAGTAGTCTGTCACAGTTTGTGAAGGTGTTTAGTTCGTTCAGTTTGTGTGTGTGTATTGTTTGAGTTGTTAGATAAAAAAAATGGCAAAAATTGAGGTAACCCTATATTACTTTACCATTTATACTCAAATTTTAAATCACAGATTTTAAATGACACAACAAAATTATTGGCATCTGATTTTGTTGTTCACCTTTATTGAAGTTAGAAAGGAAATTAACAGATGTCGCCCACTTCGTAGTTTTCGCCAATTATTTTAACTTATACAAGTATATCCGTGTTTTCGGCATGTCGTTTATTTTATTTGCCATTTTGACATATAGATAACCTTAAATTTGATAAATAAAATAATCAGGATCGTATCCAGCCAAATTCAAAAAGGATATGCAATTAATAATTACCAGCTTATTTTTATAACTGAAAATAATTGAGAACTTTTAAAATACTGATGTTTTTCCGTGTATCCATGCATATTTTTGTATTATTTAAATAAATAAAACACTAAGATTAATATTCACTTTTCATAAATAATAATTGACCGTAAACAACAAAGTACAGACCTGTCGAGAACTGTCAGTGTGACAGTAGAGAAACACGTAAGACACATTGCCGCTACGAAAGTAACGCCTTCATAGTATTTTAAGCTCTCGATGGATAGGTTGAGCTTGCGCGTAATCTAAACATCAACCAATCAAATTTTTGTAAGTCAAAGATTAGGGTTGACGTTTGTAATACATTCAAACGGTTCATTATTGTGATATTTTGATTAGGATTAATCACAGACCTGCCTTTTTTCCATTTCTTCCAACGTAATGTGTTAGAAGGACATTAACAATCGATGACGCACACCAAGAAGGGTATTATTTCAACTTATAGCAATTTTTAGCAGCCATTTTGAGCATTTTGTAAAATTTTGTTGTTTTATTAAGATTAAAGACGAGACGAGTGTTTATAATAAGCAATAGAATATAGTTATTAATTTATTACAGCTTACAGCCTAGTTATAAGTGTTTATTAGCTAAGAGCAAAATTAAAATTATTCTGTTATTGTTATTAACAAGCATGGCTCCGCCACAAAGCGACTTATGGAAATGTTAGAAAAAAATTTCAATTGATCAAGCATCATGTAAGGGAAAAAGAGTTAATAAACTCTTGTACCTTGGTGAATACATAATATTTTCTTTTTAATAAAATCTTCAAATATTTTTGACATTTTTATTCACATTCCTTTAAATTATATAAAATAGAGGGAGAGAAAGGGGCCATAAACTGAGATGAGGCCTTCATTTAAATTTCAGCATTCGATACTTACTTATATCGATACTTTATTTTCGATATTTTTACTCTTTAAATATTTTTGTTTCGATATCGTGTCACTACCTACACCTGCCGATAAAAAGGAGATGTCTCCTAGTAATCTGACCACCTTCCTGGGAAGCACAGGATGTACAATGGGTAACATGTGGCCTAAGTGCTGTGAGCCTACACTCATCCTCCCTACTCTACAGATACAGGAATAAAGGTAATCTCATTGCTGATTCTATCACAGAGTACACCATCTAACAAGAGGCGAAAGAAAGTAGTTTTCGTGATCGCAAATTTGTGTGCACATGCGTGAATTAATTAGTTTATCTGTCAATGTCAAGTCGACACTTCCGTTTATTCCCCTCAGTTCACCGTGTATTATTTCAAGATTAGGTTAAAAATGAGCCACTTCTCATTACACGCATGAGATGAATAATCAGGTGTTCTCATGTTAGTAGTTAAAAAAATATTCTTTAGACCTAATTGAGAGGGATCTTCATCAACACTACTATTTTTCTTTGTGTAGTGCTACTTTTCTCAGTGTATCAAGTAGTTTTTGTGTCAATGCTTTGACGTATTTCCGCTCAATATCGTGTAAGTCCGACTTCAAAGGAACCGACAAAGCTTTCGTCTCTTGTTAGATGGTGTACTCTGTGATTCTATAGCCAGGGAAGTGGCTGGACTAAAAAATTTCAGGACCCAGTGACACGTACGGCCTGACGACTTCGTGAATTGCGGAACTAGCCAAACGTTACACCCATGCTCAATCCCTTAAGAGATGGGATGGAATAAAAGGATGTAGTCTTGCCGGGAACACCCTGGGCGACCCTGGGAAGCTGGCGCCGAAGAAATATTTGGGACCAAGAAAAACCTACGTGTTTAACAGTAGGATTTCTGACTGGCCACTGTCAACTAAAACACCTCCATACTATGGGGCTAGTGGACACACCCCTATGCAGGATGTGTGAACAGGCAGATGAAACTGTCTTATGCGAGTGTCCGGAGTTATCGTCAATAAGAGAGTGTGTGTTCGGTGAGACTTGGCCTACTCCTACCGATATAAAGGAGATGTCTCCTAGTGACCTGTCCACCTTCCTGGGAAGGACATGATGGACGATGATCTAGGAGGACAACTCTTCGGGAGGATGTATTTTATACAATGGGTCATATGTGGCCTAAGTGCCCTCCCTTCTCTACAGATACAGAGAGAGAGATACCAATTCTAATGTTATTCACAATGAATTTGTAATAGTACTTACTTGGGTCGAAGAATACGATGGCCTTGAGACAAGCGAATTCAGTGTCGTCGATCTGGAGCTCGTTCATGGGTTTGACGAGCTCGTCGATGATGCGGCTACCCACTCTGGAGATGCTCATATCTGGAGATACGTTACGAGGATCTGGTATCAACGCTAAAGTTCATTGTCCGATCATTAATTAAGGTATGCTCGTACATTTTTAGTTTTTTTTCGAAGAAAAAAAACTTAAACAATCCCAAAATGTGTGTATGTTTAGTTACGCCCCAAAAAAAGCCACCACAGCCTGTTAAATCTACCGATATTTTGTTGGTTTGTTAGTTATTTTCCCAATCAAATGCTATTTTAGTTTTTCTCTATTATTTTGTTTTAATTAAGTAGAATTTTGATAAAACGACCACCACCACCAAGCCAAATATACAGGGTGCGGCAGATAAACGGTCAATTAGAAATATCTAGAGAACTAAAGGTATCTGAATTATGAAAGTTGGCATGAAGGAGTTTTGAATAATGAGCTATTCAATGAAAATATTGCCGTAACCATTCTACTTCCGGTTATACCGGAAGTCGCACATAACTTTGTAATTTTTAATGGAAGACCCTGTATATTTTTAAATTTTAGGAATACTTACGTTATTTTGAACATTTTTTGTTAATACTTCTCTATACCTATTTTGAACCGTTTTTGAATTGTAATGTTTTTTATATGAAAATGACACTTTTTTACCATGTACATAAAATTCAATATCCTCTAATGTAATTTGGATAAAAGTTTAAATTTCTTAGGAACTATTCACCACATACCGCTTTATCGTTTACACTGTGATGTTACCTTTTTTATTATACAGGGTGCTGTCAAAATTGGAATAAAAACGGAATCCACAATCTTCGCGTAATTCCTTTTTTTCAAATGGGACACCCTGTATGTGATTATTTATTTTAGAAGAATATGTTGTCCACTATCGATATGTATTACTATTCCCTATACCTATCACCTGCAGTTTTCAAATAAATCAGCTTTATACATTCTTGTCACAAAAAATTAATTTATCAAGTCGCCTATGGAATATTCTGACAAATGACAGTTATTGTTAATGTTTAATAATCACCTTGTTGTATGCCGTTGTGTGGAAGGTATAATAATAGTTTGCCTTTAATTTTGTTAACAAAATAATAATGGCACATTTAGGATATACAAATGATGATTTTTTGAATTTAATTATGATTCACGGTGAGTATAACAGAATGGTATCCAGAACTTGCCGTGTGTTCGCTGAGAGATATCCTGAAAAGCCTCGACCAAATCATAAAACTGTAAAACGTTTGCCACACAACTGTTCCCAGTTTGGTCAGTTTAAAAGTAAAAGAAATAAGCCCAAGACCCATGTCAATAATGAGGATTTACAAATAGACATCCTGGGATATTTTGCAGCTCATCCAAATTCATCCTTAAAAGAGTCTATAAATGTTTGGAAGTTGATGGGCAACACTTTGAACATTTGTTGAATTAATAAGCTAGTACCTTATTATCTTTGATAGTATCTGTATAATTGTTCAATGTTTAACCGAGTGTTTAACTCAACAAATTAATACCACCTAGAAGAAGAAGAAAATTAATTTTTTGTGACAAAAATGTATAGAGCTGATTTATTTGAAAACTGCAGGAGATAGGTATAGGGAATAGTAATACATATCGATAGTGGACAACGTATTCTTCTAAAATTAATAATCACATACAGGGTGTCCCATTTGAAAAAAAGGAATTACGCGAAGATTGTGGATTCCGTTTTTATTCCAATTTTGACAGCACCCTGTATAATAAAAAAGGTAACTTCATAGTGTAAACGATAAAGCGGTATGTGGTAAATAGTTCCTAAGAAATTTAAACTTTTATTCAAATTACATTAGAGGATATTGAATTTCATGTACATGGTAAAAAAGTGTAATTTTCATATAAAAAACATTACAACTCAAAAACGGTTCAAAATAGGTATAGGGAAGTATTAACAAAAAATGTTCAGAATAACTTAAATATTCCTTAAATTTAAAAATATACAGGGTCTTCCATTAAAAATTACAAAGTTATGTGCGACTTCCGGTATAACCGGAAGTAGAATGGTGACGGCAATATTTTCATTGAATAGCTCATTATTCAAAACCCCTTCATGCCAATTTTCATATTGCAGATACCTTTAGTTCTCGAGATATATCTAATTGACCGTTTATCTGCCGCACCCTGTATATTTAACATGGCCATACATCCTTTATTTGGCACATCCACGAAATTGCGGATTCCAATGCCTCCTCCAATTGCGGTATCGGCATTTGTCATCTCCGCTCGTACTGCAAGCATCAAACGTGACGGCGAGCCCGCCCACATGCGCACGAACTCGTTTTCAATGCTACCTCCCACTACAGTTCTAGCAAGTCATATAAATGCTCTGTACAGAGGCGTATCATTAGTTGTCCTCCAATTTTGTTGTCGTGCGGCATTGTCTGAATAATTTTTGTTCGACACTGGCCCGCAAAGGGGCTTATCGTAATCCAATAGTAATTTAGTTGGGAGAGTCTAAGCCTGCGCGATCCCTCGCCATCATATTTGGCGCTTGCAGTATTATACAGAGCGTTTCAATGAAAACTATCAACCCCCACTTAATTCTGAAGACGTTAAAAATTGAAAAACACGTCAGAAAGGGTGATTTATTTTAAAAATAGGTAGTGGTCAACATAAAAGCAGGGGGTTGAAGTTATAACGTCTAAGTATGAGCCAAAAGACCATTTTTATGATTTTTGGCATGTTTTTACATTTTTTCACATTACTGAAGGTACTAGAATAGAATGGGGTGGATAGTTTTTACTGGAACGCTCTGTATTTCTGTCTGTTTTAATATTAAACCAAATAAAAGCACAATTTTCTTAAATGGAAATGAAATCCTTGTCTATCAAGGTGATGTATATGTGCATTTAAAAATTAATTAAATCTACAAACTAATTTATTTCGAAAAACATGCCAAATTATTGTAATTTTTTTTAATTATACTATTGACTATAAATTAAATTGTAATCGACCAACTTTTTTTTGCAAACAAAGTTATTTAAATATTAGAAAATCCTGACTTTTCTATTATCAACAGCAATAAAAACATTGAATGAAGATTAGTTATATTAATTGGTTTTAAATAAAAACATCCTGTACTACTTATAAGCAATGTATATGAAAACAAATCTCCCAGCAATCCAGATTTATCTCCCAGTGATTTGTATGTATTTATAAAGCGTGAAAATTTTCGTTTTCTCAAAATTATGCATCGAAAATTGAAAAATGTGCATACCAAACCAAATATCTCCACACCCCATTAGAAATTAATAGTTTCATGCATTTTATTTTTTGAAATACAACACATATAAATATATTATTAACCACTCTATGGAATGTACGAACATGCTCTTATTCAAATCGAATTTTTATATCAAAAATAATTTGCTTTGAATACTTTCGATACAATACCATAAATGTATCAATAAAAACCGCGTGAAAGTATTATTTAGCAAAACTATTTTGGATAGTAAGCACGCACTTTTTAGTAAAAAAGATAAGGTATGAGGCGATATAAATATACAAAGTTCGGCAAAAGTCCGGGACCGGACAAATATCGAAGAAAATATAAATTTTTTGAAAAATCTTTTTATACCACGAATTTTACACCAACTTGAACTATAATTTGAAAATATTTTGAAATATACATGGTATTCCAATAAAGTGTGGCGTATCAAAGTTATTTTTTTTCTAATGGAACACCCTATATTTTATTGCATTTTCTGATCGCCACTGAAAAATATGATAGTTCTTTATAATGGTTCCCTATACCTAAATACAGAGGGTTCCGAGTTCTGCTGACTTTTTTGAAAATGTGAACATTTCGAAAAAAAATTAATAACTCATTGATATAACTAATTCTAACAAATTTTCTCTTAGATCTAAATAGTTGGACATTCGTTGAATGTATTCCACAATTGAGTACTAATTATCTCTTTACAGGGTGTTCAGAATTTTCAGTTTCATTATTAGATCGTTCAATGTACAGTATCAGGCTTATTTTAAATGGAACACCCTGTATTTTAATAATTCATCATAAAAAATGTCCTCTTTCGAATGGTGTAAGGGTGTCCTATACCTAGGTATTATACTCTTCGTGCAATTTACAATTTTCTTAAATTTTATGCTAAATCGATTTTAAAACATCTGCAATTCTCTCTAAATTTCAAACTGATGATCTTGGCATAGTTGTTGTAAGAAACTGAATAGATCACGTTTTAAGCCTTCCGAAAATATAGGGTTTTGCTATCCTATACCGAGTGGTTAAAAAGATATAGCCACTCTCACAGAAAAATCATTATCCACTTAAAGACATTTTATGAAATAACAAAAAACAAAAAAGTTTCACATAATACGAGTGTTATATGGAAGATTGGATTAATTATTATTATTAAGAACATCAAAGTAAAACATGAATGAAAACGGAACTGACAACTAAAAGTAATAAACTTTTTGTTTTTTGTTATGTCATGAAGTGGATAGTGATTTTTCTGTGAGAGTGGCTATATCTTTTTAACCACTCGGTATAGGATAGCAAATCCCTATAATTTCGGAAGGCTTAAAACGTGATCTATTACATTTCTCACAACAACTATGCCAAGATCATTAGTTTGAAATTTAGAGAGCATTGCAGATGTTTTAAAATCGATTTAGCATACAATTTAAGAAAATTGTAAATTGCACGAAAAATATAATACCTAGGTATAGGACACCCTTATACCATTCGAAAGAGGACATATTTTTGAATATGATGAATTATTTAAATACATGGTGTTCCATTTAAAATAAGCCTGATACTGCACATTGAATGATCTAATAATGAAACTGAAAATTCTGAACACCCTGTAAAGAGATATTTAATACTCAATCGTGGAATACATTCAATAATTTACGATTGAAAAAGACCAAAGTTTTGGAACTAATGTATCACAGAATAATAATTATTCTAAAACATAAGTTTTGAAATAGTAATTTACGTTACAAGACCGGAAAGTAGTGTTTTTCAGGTCAAGACAAGCAGATTCCAGGGCGAGCCACAGGCGAGTGCTGGAAGCTTGGTGAGACCTGAAAAACACTTATTTTCGGGTGCGTGACGTACAATATTTTTTTTAAGACGGTCACTTCGATATACATTCAATTCTTCATTTTACTTTTTATAACAAACTGATTAACAAAACTAAAACCAGATAAAGTAACCATTCCATTTCATCCTACGGACTATGGACAAAATGAATCCATCACGAGAGTGCTCAGAATTGCCAATGCCATTAATTTTAGTATAGAACTTTTTAATACCTCAATTCCTACTTTAAAAAAACAGACAAAAATCTTTTAACTTCCAATTTTAATTTTCATCATGGATCATGGGTAATTTAAATTGTAATATTTTGTTTCATATTTTAAATTGTATTTCATTGATTTCCTGTTATATTTTGTGCATTTTTTAGTATTGTATTTTTATTATTGCATTTTGTATTCGCCCACTTTTAATCTAATTTTGTATTAAAATGGTATGACTGTTAAATAAATAAATAAATAATAAGTTTGACAATATATCGAAACGTTGTTACCATAGTAACGAAATCAAGGTAAACTGTATTATAAAAGAGCGTAAGAGCGATTGAAAAAATGAAAACAAAATGGACGTCAGGGACCGGCAATAGTTATTTTTGTATCTATTGCGCGAAATGCTACTTTGGTGATAGAGAACTGATTTTTTTTAACTCGGCTGCGCCTCCTTAAAAAAAATCAGTGGATACGTGGAAGATTCTATCAACAATAAAATTCAAATATCACAAATAAAATTTTAGACTGTGAAATTTCAGGATCAAGTGCTGTCACCTCTACGGCAGTTGCTTGCAAACCGAAAATGGATAGTCTTCCAGCTCCCGAAACTACGATATCACGAGCTGCATCTGAGTTATCTGGTTTAGGAATAAATATTGCTTCGTGCACTGGCTGCACCATTAATGTTAACATTGTAAATAATAAATAAAATTAAGTAGTGTTAAATTTTCCCACAATTTGAAAGCTTTAATTATTGTTATACATTAATAAATGAATTCTTGGATTTTTGCTTGATTGAAGATCATAAAAGTTAAAATATAAAAATCCCATATAGTTTTCATGCAGTGTGCGAAGTAAGTATTTCGCACACTACTTCGCGCACGGTGTCATGGTAACGAAGGAAAATGAAAAAAAGGGTCACTTCGCATATTGTTGTCAATGCGCGAACCTTGTCATTTTTTGACGATTGCAGAAAAAAGCTTTTTCCGGTCTTGATCTGCAAAACGTTATTTTCTGGACGAAAAATTGTCCAGAATGTGTATATTTTCTGGTTAGTCTTGAAAAAAATATTTTCTTGAAACAGTGTCTGTTCAACTAAGAAGCAACAACTACTTCCCGGGCTATAGACCCCGACGGCTATTGAATTACACTTAAAAGTCAAATGGGGTTGGTATATCTACAAGATATTTAACAACCATTCTGGTTTGCAATTAGAAGGTACAATATAACTTGTATAACTTGTAGACCGTCATCGGCGTATATTTGCGCCTCATCAGTACAAGGTATATGTTCTCCGTCCGCGAGCTCAATAGCCTAATCACGGAATGAAGAGAACACCAAAATCACAATCAATACATGTCTTCCAGTAACGGAAGTGTAAAAGTCGTGACAATAGCGACATCTTCACCTCCATCTGACAACCAAAATTCGAAAAATTTGACAAAAAACCACGTGGGCTTGAAACAATAAAGTACTTTTGAGTTCGTCTTCGGGAAGTACTTAATTATATTGAAAACATTCCTATAATTTTTTTTATTTGAAATCGATTAAGGACGACAGCGCAATTAACCTATGATAACCTTGCAGACATCATTACTTTAAATTTTTCTTTCACAATTTGCGTTATATAAAAAAGATCATTAGGTTTTATGTGTGACACAGTTTACTTTCTATTACGCAAAGAAAAAATTTAATAGTATAGAGTGACACAAGTTAAACACTTTCATTTCTAGCACTTCTATTTTTTTTTATACAGTATAGATTAAAATTATTTCAAACAGGCAAGCAAGAAGCGACACTTTCATTTCAAAACAATCTGTATTTTCTCCAGCAAGTTCCTCTTCATAATTTAATATTGAATAACCAGATTGTTCTGATCGATAGAAAATGTGATGATGGTCCGTGCACTACAATACAAGAACCTACAATTCGTTTCAACTCAAATTGTCATATAAAGTAAAAAATATACAGATCGCGAAAAGTCTATTCGAGCCGTACGATTCACACAAGTACGACAAGGAAAATATTAGAATAACTACTTGAAAGAGAGAGAAGAATAATTGTTCGCAGCCAGTGTTGAGCGTGTTTTCAATTCCAGGTAGGTACCAATCTGATATGAAAGCAGCGTTGCCAGTTTAAAATGCCTGGTACTTTCTAAGGAATAATTAACTTATTTTGCATTTAACTTTTAATAAGGGATAACGCCGTATTTATTGGGAGAAATTCGATATTGGTAATATTATTGACTTTTGAAAAATAAGTGAGATCAACACAGATAAGAATAAAATAATATAGTATAGTGTAAAGCGCATGGTTCGAATAGACTTTTCGCGATCTGTATATGAAATTTAGCATAAAGACATATTTTATATATGGACTTTTGTTAGAAATTATCAAAAAAAATTGGTATAATATATTTTTATCATATTGATAGCACGATTTCAGGTAAGAAATCTTAAAACCGCAATAAACCATAGGCGGACATTGGAATTTAGGCAGGATAAAATAAATCAATTGTATCTCAATTCTCTAAAAGCGAATAAATATGAAGATACTACCGATATAGAGGCAACAAGCCATAGGGCGATGTGTAAGTGGGAATGTCCGATGAGAGAGAAAGAGACAGACGATCAGAGGTTGTTCTGTCTTTGTCTGTGTATATGTTACAGGGAAAGTCGATTGTTAGTACTAGGCAGAGCCAACTCTTACAAAACATATCAGTAAAAGTTGATTTTAAATGAATAAACACTCTTTCTCTAGGAAGAGTTAACTATGACTGCTGGGATTCAGTAAAAGTTGATTAACTGGAAGATTTGCACGTGCACTTTGTTTTTTAAGTTTGATTTCGAACAAGAATTGTTGATCGCACTGCTTTAGTGATGAATGCATTGTAATGCACACTAGATTATTCAAGAAGGAGAAGGGAATATAATCATTGGATTAGCCGTTCCCCTTCTTGAATCACTTGATATACGTGTTACAAAGTATTGGATATTTTTCAAAAATGGGAAGGGTGAATGCATTTAATACTTTGTAACGCGCATATCAAGTTAATCAAGAGGGGGAAGGGTAATTCCAATGATTATATTCCCTTTCCCTTCTTGAATAACTTAATGTTCATTACAAATTATTGGATATCTTAAGTGGAAGGGTGAAACCAATGATTATATTCCCTTCCCCTTCTTGAATAAATTGATGTTCATTACAAAGTATTGGATATCTTTTAAGGGAAAGTCTACTTTCACTACCTCGAGACAGTGGAAGTATACTTTATCTAGATATAGTCAACTCTGACTAGTACATGTTGATCAAATTTCAATACTTTTAGGTTTTTATAAACTTTTACTGAAAAGACCAGTAATAGTCGACTTTACCTAGGGAAAGTCAACTCTTACTGCAGGATCAGAGAGGAGGAAGACGGTCTAAGCTTCCTACTTTCTATCTCGGTTTTACAAGTCAAATTTATTTATTCAGACACATTATATTTTGCTCATATATTGTTTTTATTTCATTTACAGATCGACAAAGTACTTCCAGCCTGGTTATTAGCAGACAAAACCGCCGAGAAATGATTCAGTTATTGTAAGTAATACCTACATTTTATTTATATTATAGTCTATTTTTATGAGATGTTACACTTTAGTGTATCTCCAGTTTTTTTAGATTGGAATGTTGGAGCCATCATCTAAACACCTATTATCAAGTATGAGTTGTGATTAGACGCCATCCCTTACCGGAAGGACGTAAAAATTTAAAACATTTTGTAGGTTATTATCTCTTCAAAACACATCGACAGTATTAATTTTGTCACTTTCTAATAAGCCGTGGCGTGGTACGAGGATTAAGTAAACTTTTATTGCACCATATTTTTGAAACACCCTGTATTGAGAGCTGACGACTTTTGTTTGCAATTCATTATTAAATTTCCTACATAAAAGGTACTTTTCAACCCTTAATGACATTAAAATTTTTATAAATTAATTTAAAAAAAAATAGCTTCCTCTTTTTTAGTGATAGAGTTTTTTTTTCAAAAATGAGGGTTTTTCCAGAGCTATAAGACTTTATGTGAATTAAATTTCTTAAGATCCCTGAGTTTTTGGATGGGGTGAGTTAAAAGGGCTCGAATAATGTGGTGTTCGCTCGTAAATAGAGGCTATAAACGGCTATATCTCGTCAAATATTTACTATCCAGAAAATCTACGCAGAGGGAAATTTTAGTACCATCTGGTACTATATTTTTATTCATTCTTTTTTTTAATTTCTTGGGAAATTAAACCACAATATTTTTGAATTCTTTATTTCAACGTTTCGGAAAATCAAAGAAAGTGCTTTAATACAACTAAATGCAGATAAATGTGTAGCTAGTATATCAGCCGATTGTAGTCAAATTTGGTTACCAATGTTAGAAAGAGAAATTTCCAATAATCAATTACCTGCGTTATCAGGATAGCATCATAAGTTTTTATCCAGGTTTTCTTATGATTTATAATTTGAATAGTTGTTAATCGATACACATTTCAATACACAAAATCACAAAACTGAGTATACCTATTTCAAAAACTTAAATATTCATACACAAAAAAACTATTAAGAAACGCGTTTTATTAACAACATTTCCAATATAAGCGAAAGAAACGCGCTATCCCAATAAAAACCGTTCCTGGAACGTGCACTTCACTGGATTTCCATTTCTAGTAGACTATCATATCGTTGGAATGTCATAAAATGAAGTGTTTCATTTCACATTTTGCCACAGATATGATCTCCTATGAATGGACCTTAATAAAAATTTGATAACAAAATTTTGCAGTCTTAAACTTCAAAATAATTTTTTGATTGTCTAGTTGTCAAATTTTTTCTGTTGTGTCAGTTAGGGATAAAAAAATTAATTTTTACTTATTTTTTCTTAACAACGGTAGCTGGAACGCTACCGAAACGTTGAAATAAAGAATTCAAAAATATTGTGGTTTAATTTCCCAAGAAATTAAAAAAAAGAATGAATAATATACCACAAGGAACATACAGAAGATATATTTTTATTGTATCTCCAGCATTTTAGGAGATAGTTTGAAGAAAAGGGTTCGTAATTGCAAAAAAACGTTTTTGCTTCCAAAATTATACACATTTTCAAATTTCCTGGATGTATTGATAATACATATACAGGGTGTACCGTAAATTAGAGTCATGAAGGGAAATGGGAGTACAAATTTAAAATTTTTTGTAGGTTATTGTCTCTTCAAAACACATCGACAGTATTAATTATGTCAAATTCTAATAAGCCATTGGTTAGGCTAATGGAACCGCAAGGATCCGCAGTCAATATCACAACCTCACACACACAATTCTAATAAGCCGGTGGCGTGGTACGAGGGGTTCGTAAACTTGTATTGTACCATATTTTTGAAACACCTTGTATTTAGACCTAAAGATTTCTGTATGCAATTCTTTAATAAATTTTCTACGTAAAAGGTACTCTTTGTTAAACTCTATACAGTTTTAAAATAACATCAATAACAGTAAATTAGTAGGCAATAAAATTCCAAATAAACGAGTCAACTCGAGTAAAATTGAAATTAAAACTAACAACACCTTGTATTGCATGAAAATACAATGAATGGAAAGACTGGTGATAGGTGGGTGTATATTTCTGGTTCTCGCGTGACGTAACTGCGCGGCTCGGATGCAATTTGAAATCAGCATACCGTAAGTGTATCGTGCTTCCATCCCCCGAGAAGATATTAAATACAATTTGTATTTCTTCTGCACCTTTCAACAGCCTGTATCTCACAAACTAAGGAGGTTAGAGAAAAGTTGCATTTGGGTATCTTAAATATTTCTTAACGATGTATCATGCCTCTACTTTACGGTTCTTATTTACGGGACACCCTGTATACAGAATCTACCGAAATCTGAACCGGAAACTGGAAGCTCATGGGTGTTCAATTTGCTGTAAAACGATCGGTAGTGTAAAGACGAGTGAACTAGGCTGACTAAAATCATAGTACCAGTATGGCTAGTACTGTATACCATATTAAAAATATAAAAATATATATGTTCTATTAAACACTATAGAGTACTGACCCTGCTAGCATGCTGCTAGCTTTAGCAATGATTCAACAATAAAAAATAATCATCAACTACTACTATTTTTAATAATAGAGAAGATAACATCTATTTGTTTGCATCGTGTATCATTTTTTACATAACATAATAATAAATTTATTTGATACCGCCACTTATTGTCCAACAAATGGTAATTAATGTCACGTGTCTTTATATGTCGACTTGATGACCCAAAATAATGTAAATATATATATATACGTGTAATTAGTCTTTCAAGAAAAATATTAATTGAAGGTTATTACATGTTATTTTTATAACTATAATAGTTAATAGAAAACGTCATGAATAATTGAAAAAAAATTCGCCTCCTACTTTATCTACAATACCAAAAAAATGTTCATGCAATATAAAAGTGATTTTCCTATAAACAAAAAAATGTATTCACCTGGACAATCTTTGGTCATAATACAGTTGTTGCCCAATAAAAGAACGTCCTTCAAATGCATCGACCTTCTAGCTAAGCCAAGAAGAAGATGCTCACCTGCATGTGCTCGTAATAACGTCACCTAAATCAACGTAAGATGAAATTATACAATGTGTCCCTCTAAGTAGGAATCATATGGAAAACTTTTTTATTATCAATTTTATGAAGAAAAGTTATTCTTCATAAAAAGTTCTGCATTATCTAAAACCTAGAATACAGTTATCAAATATCAAAATTTTTCAGATGTATACGAGGTTTGTCAAAAAAATATTGGTTTCACTCAAGAGTAAAGTACCTTTAAATTTGACAATATCGAAGAATGTTACTGAAAAAAGTTGATCAGAATTAAAAACTACGATTAAATTTGTAATTACATCCATTTAAATTGAAACTTCGGATTATGTAATTTTTACTAATGTTTCTATTTTGAATTTACCGGGTGTCCCAATAAGAATGGCTCTCGGCCATATCGGGAACCGTTTATAGTACAGCTTCGGGGAAAAAAAATTTATGGCAAAAGTGACCTCGAGAAAAACCTGGAAATTATTTATAGAGTTGTAGGTCCACCGGTAGATGGTGTATTTGACAGTTAAAATTTTAAAATGCAAAATTTTTATTATAATCAGATTCCTCGTCAAACTCTGCATATATTTAATATGACAAGTTTAAGTCTATCTCTTCAAATAAGGGGTGGGGGAACCTTATTACGAAAAAACGCCTGTAATTCCGGTTCTGCTTGACCGATTTTAATAAACTTGATGTTGTTTGAAAGAGCTTTTATTGAACAATCGAAAATTTGTCAATATGAAGCAGTCTGATCAAGAACATAAATGCTAAAGGGCGCTGTTTTATTTTTTTTTAATATTGTGTTTCCTCGTAACAATTTTAAATGGAAGCATACAAATTCAAGAAGGTCTTTAAAAAGTAGATTAAATACTAATAAAACACTGCAAACCACAAGACGATATCTCTTTTCTATCCTGAGATATCGTAAGAAACAGGTAAATGGCAGGTTCTGTTCTTCCAACGTCTAGAAGGTTGGTTCGCGTAACAGAAATTATTAAATTTGGCCTGAATGAGAAGATCTTACATTGGTCTGCAGTAATTTAAACTGTTATCATACTAATGTTATGGTTTCCACTAGATTACCTAAATGTAATGCTGTCGCTACTAGCAATGAGAACGAATTTTAAAATAATGTGATAAATCGAACAATTGAAACCTTCAATAAATAACTGGGTACGTAATTAGTACCGTCCTAGATGTTCCGAATGTCGTCTATCATATTCAATGCATAAAATCAATCGCTGACGGGTGGAGAAAACAGCAGTTTCAATGTCTTGTATTATATGTGGGAGCCAGCAAAAATCCAACCTGGTATCGAAATCTTGAGCATTAAAACTTTGGTGTAGGACCATGTGATATGGGTACAATATAAAATAGTATAATCATATCAATAAGACACATTGAAGGCCTTCGTTGTTAGTAAACGAAAAATGACTTAACATGCATAAACTCTCGTAATGTTATTACGAATTTTTTTCGCCAGGCCTTTCATTATTTTTATTATTGCTACATTCCTTTTCTTCGCCTCACCTAGGTTATTGTTGTTATTAAAAAATATATCCACACAACATTAGATAATTTCATTAAATAATTTGGTGTTTTATTGAAACTGCACATAAAATGGCGGCAAATACATTAGTCATGTTTTCACAAGTTAACTTTGATTTAATAATATTTTTGGTACGATAAGAATGAGAAACATATAAATAGTAACCTACTGGACAGACGAAAAACATCAGTTATCATCAAACCGAGTTTGGGTGTTTGATACAGCGCGACCTAAATCGTAATTCATATTTTAAACTGTATTTGTTGTTGCTGGGCAAATATCGGTTTTTATTGATATTTTATCTTGATTTACTAACACATCGCTTGAAAACAAATAAATATTCTTATATAATTGAAAAAATGTAGCACAACTTACTTCACCAGCCTTCTAGACGTTGGATGAACAAAACCCGCTATTTACCTGTTTTTCACGATATCTCAGGATAGGAAAGAGATATCGCCTTGCGGTTTGCATTGTTTTATCACTGATTTATTCTACTTTTTGAAGACCTACTTCAATTCATCCATTTAAAATTGTTACGAGAAAATACAATATGCCAAAAAAAAGAAAACAGCGCCCTCTAGCATCGATGTTATACATAAGATTGCTTCATATTCACAAATTTTCGATGGTTCAACAAAAGCTTTTTCAAACAACATCAAGTTTATCAAAATCGGTCAAGCAGAATCGGAATTACAGGCGTTCTTATTGGGACATCCGGTACATTTATGTCTTGTGATTACGAAACACATGATAATCGTATACAACTGAAAAATTTGATATTTGATGATTGTATTCTAGGTTTTAGATAATGCAGAACTTTTTATGAAAAATAACTTTACTTCCTAAATTTAATAATAAAATAGTTTTTCATTTAATTCCAACTTAGGGGGACATATTTTATATTGTTTAAATAATATGTGCCAAACAAAAACGAAGAAGAGGGATTTTAACTTTAAAATTTTTGCTTTTTTCCCACCCTGACGAGCCGCCACTAACCATATGGGAAACAATTTTTTAATGTAAATTGATGCAATTACCTATTTGAACGTAGTTTTCAGTTTTGATCAACTTTTTTTGATATTTGTCGATATTATACTTTTTTTTTTTTTTTTTTTTAAAACTCTTGAGTCAAATTCAAATTTTTTGACATACCCCCTATAATACCGAAAAAAATTGATATCTGATGATTGTATTTTATATTTCAGAACATGCAGAGCTTTTTATGAAGAATGACTTTTTTTCCTAAAATTAATATTAAAAAAGTGTACAAATTTAAGAATGAATCTTAAATTCTTCCTGCGAATTATACG
>CAJUYH010004022.1:12754-29172 GCA_910591685.1 Galerucella tenella | reverse complement strand
TGGTGTTAAATATTTTGTAGATATGCCAACCCCGTTTGACTTTGAAGTGTAATTCAGTATCCGTCGGGGTCTATAGCCCAGGAAGTAGTTGTTACTACTTAGTTGAACGGTCTGTGTCTTTGAAAAAAAAAATTCTAAGCTTTTAAAGGGTTAGAATAATTATTATACTGCGATATCTATCAATTTAATTATTTTGCGTGTACCAGGACCTCGAAACTAAAATTATCTATTTCTTTGGACCATTTCTTCAACTTGAAGTACAAACTGAACAGATAAATTGGAGGAAGAAACTTCCCTGAATTATCTTTTTTAATTAACTTCGATAACCAAATACAGGGTGACCCACTATTGTGTGGAAGCACAATTATTAACTCAGATTAACATATACAAAGAAATGCTTCAAATAAAAGTTGTTGTTTTTGCGCCGATACACATTTCTGAAATATTTTAAGATATTCTGTGTGTTTAGCAAAAGCGAGACCCTGAAATTTTGTTTACCATCGAATTCAGCATAAAATTCTGCATCTAAGAAGTGATAAATAATTCTTAACTTAAGAATAAAATGATTAACGAGAAAATTAATGTCATTATGGTAACAACGTGGAGTGCTCGATACCAATTGTTATAATTAGAAACTCTATCCCAAAATGCAGAGTTAGTGTATAGATGTATTACAAAACATAATTGAAAGGTATAAAATATTTACAAGATGGTACTAGGTACTAACTCTTCTATTTAAAAAATGAAGTTTTTTCTGACTGAAATCTCCTGAGTTAAAGCTTATACAGATGGTTCAAAAATGAAAGAAGGCCCAGAAGAGGAATTTCTGGCAAAAACATAATAATCTGCACTGATAGTAGACAAGCCTTGAACAGACAACGTGCTATATCGAGGCTAGTACTAGAGTGCCACCAAGATTTAGCTGACGCCTCGGCAGATAACAATATTATCCTGAGGTGGGTGGAAGGGCACGACAGGAGTAAAGGAAATCGCATTGCTGATCTTTAGCCAGGAAAGCCGCTGGACTAAAAATTCTAGGACCCAGTGACACCTAAGGCATAACGACTTCGACAATTGCGGAACTAGCCAAACGTTACACCCATGCTCAATCACTCAAGAGATGGGATGGAATCAAAGGATGCAGTCTTGCCAGGATCACCCTGGGCGACCCTGGGAAGCTGGCGCCGAAGAAATATTTGGCGATGACTAGAAAAAACCTACGTTTAACAGTAGGATTTCCTACTGGCCACTGTCAACTAAGGAAACACCTCCATACTATGGGGCTAGTGGACACACCTCTATGCAGGATGTGTGAACAGGAAGATGAAACTGTCAGGCATGTCTTATGCGAGTGTCCGGAGTTATGGTCAATAAAAGAGAGTGTGTTCGGTGAGTCTTGGCCTACACCTGCCGATATAAAGGAGATATCTCCTAGTGACCTGTCCACCTTGCTGAGAAGGACAGGATGGACAATGACCTAGGAGGACAACTCCTCGGGAGGATGTACAATGGGTCACATGTGGCCTAAGTGCTGTGAGCCTACACACTCACCCTCCCTACTCTACAGATACAGATACAGAGCTTATACAAAAAATATCACTAACCCAAACGAACCTTCCAATCTGTTCAGACATTTTAGCCATCATTTACCTTCGTACCTACCAAATGAGTTTAGTTGCTCATCACTGATAACGTTTACCAGGCAGAATTCATAGTGTACCAATTTCCGTAATACCTTATATATTATGCAGAAGAGGAAAATGGGTTTTCTTCCGTGTAATAAGTCAATGAAACGATGGTTAAATTGATTGAAATTTATAATTCAATAATTGTTAAATATAAAGATCTTGTAAGAACAAAGTGTTGCTGCAATACCTTTCAAAAAGAATTGCGAACCGTAAGGCAGGCTTAAGATTATTATAAACCATGTTTGCAACAATTAATATATCAATCTTGAGCATACGGGGTTTTTGTTCCAACAAAAGATAAAAAACTTCACCCTAACTAACAAAATCAAGAAAATGTCCTTGTAAGAAATTATTTAACATCATGAACCACATAAAATGTAGAGTAAAAAAACGTTGTCGATTGCTTTCGTAATGAAACAGGAGAGAAAATTGTATTCGTCTGTTGCACGCTTATGCTCTAGAAAGTACAATTCAGACCTATAAACTTCAAGTAGTAAAATATATTATTTGCTCACAGAGGAAATACAGCAGTGCGAGTTAACATGTAAGAGAAATAATAAGGATTCTAATAAACGACATTATTGTTGTTTTAGAAGCACTGAGACTAAGAGATATAGTAAGAAATAAGGATTTTTTCCTACAAAAACAAAAAGGTCATTTTCGGGAAAAATATAATTAATAGAAGAAGTTTATTCGCAAATTAAATTATTTGAACAAAAGAATAGCGTGTCAGGCTTCATAGCTTCTACTTATTTTGTGATATTTCTCCATTTTATTCAATCTCTTCCATTCCTATTCCTAACTGTTTCGAGTCTTTTTCAACTACATCCATCCATTTCTTCCTGGAAGGTCCCATTTTTTCTTACCTCCACCCCCAAGAAGCATTCTCTTTACACACCTTTCGACATCCATCCTACCCACAGGGCCTTACCATCGAAGCCGCTATGCTTGAATTTTACGGTAATGCATGGTGCCTTATAATATCCAAGCTTCACTTCCATATAACAAGGTAGGTTGTATGATTGTTTGGTATTGTCTGATCTTTGTTGTTCTTGTTAATAATTTTTATTTTAACATATTTTCTAGGACTCCCAAGGTTCTGCTGGCTTTCATTATACTTTTGTCTATTTCTACATCTTTTTCACTTTTATCAGTCACTGTTGCTCCCAGATATTCTTCAAAGTTCACATATTTTGTTGGTAGCAAATGAAAAGCATGAACCTCATTTATTCTTATTTTTGTAATTTTACAATATTACCTACATATAATAATTCAGAGAAATAACACAGAATACATTTTTTATCTCTGACTTTAAAGATGCAATTATTACCCATGCGTAAAAAGGATTCTTATGATTAAAGCGCGACACTGATCCAACGATAAATCATTTTTCGCCATTATCGAAAAATACAATTTCTTCCTAGTTTTTTTTCATCACACAGGTGACGATAATAAGTTACACGTACGTACACGTATCATAGCACGTTTATCTACATTTAACGACACTCGCATAAAACGCAAACGTTCAGTCATCGTTGTACTGCCCACATTCTATGGTCATTCCCGAAGGATATCCGACACACAATACACAGGAACGCCAACCACTACACGGGGTAATTAAACGTTATCAAAGCCGGAGTTATTTTTAGATACGCAAAATTTTCATCATTTGCTTTAGATTCAACTCTATGAGCGTATCAGTTATCCAACGTTCAATTCAGAATTTTGAGAGCAGATAAAGTTTGGTTTGTTCCCTCATACATTGAAAAGTACCAGGTTCATACAACATATTGAATGCTGCAGTGATTTTTCTAAATTGAAAGAAATTGTATAGTACAGGTCGTTTGCTGCACCAAGAAGTCACAGTAAAGCAGAGGTTGGTTAAACGGCTTTGTGATATTGATAATGAAGATAAGATATGGCTAAAATGTGAATGGTGAGTACTTAATTTTATATTGAAACAGGAGTTTATACTGTGGACGGCTCAGTCTCCAATCTCCAGTGAGGAAATTATTTTCTATTTTTGAAAATAATGTACAGGCCATGAAACCCAAGGTTTGATTGGCTATGGCGTATGTTCAACAGCTGTACTGTAGGTCCTTTCTCACTCCATCTATCCATTTCTTTTGCAATCTTCCTTTTTCTTTGCATCCATTTGCTATTGTAAGCAACTCTTTTGTAGCTGTCATTTGCTAGCTTTGCCCTAAGGATCTCATACGTTGCGGCCTTACTACCTTTGATATCAGAGAACTGATTTCTTATTCCCATTTACTTTTTTTGCTACATATATTCCTCTCGTATTTTCTTTCATTTTTCATTCATAGTCCACAGATATGTTCAAATGGTCACTCTAATGATCGTTTGATAAATTCACTTTTTCGTTTTTTCTTATACCGCTTTCGATTTAAATGTTTTCAATGATGCTCCTGAGCTCCCATTCTCTTTTGAAAATAAACTATACCTAAACTAAAATAGAGGCAAGTATATTGTCACCGAGTATGGTATTTTACAACAGTTGAACATGAATCTGCTTACAGGAGTCACATCCAAAGGTCATAAGTATACGCTGAAATTCTGCAGCAATTTTTTTAGAATTTTTTTCAAGAAGCACGGCAATGAAAAGCCACACACCTTTGCATGGGAGGGTGTTGCAGGTGTTTTTATTGAGCCAGAACCTGCAATTGTCATTTTAAAGTTTTGCTTGGACTGCATGAAGAATTTTAGACTTCCAGCATAATTAACAAGATTGGTTCAGTTGAAAGCTTTTATACATCTTTCGAAAAATGCCGTCAAACCAGACTGAATGAGCACCCCAAGAAGCTCAAACTAATGGAGCAAGAAAACTGTAGATCCTTTGGAATAGGAGAATAAACCTCCAGACACCTAAAGGCTGCCGGATAGGAGAGAGATAGTTACCTAAATTGAAGACTGCGGATATCCTAAAATTCCTGAAGTGAATAGGACTGAAGGAACTACTAGTTTCTGAGACATTACTCAGGAACTAAGTAGAAGTAAATGGGCACAAACGATCTTTTAAGTCGCAGTGAATTTTGTCCCAAGTGAAAAAATGCCCTGAATATTTGAAATGTAAACTATTTGCTATGGTGGTAAGACATTGAGCTATTGAGTGAAAACAATTTAAATTTTGTAATACAATAAGGTTTTCATGAATTGGAATTTTATTTTTATAAAAATGCTGTTCCAAAAATCTATTTCCCGTGCAATCAAAACTCACGTAAAAAACTTATTTATTTTTGTTATTCCCAACAATATCTTATTGTCGAATATGCCTTATGTATACCGAAAATTTCAATAACCTAGAAAATGGTACGTGATTCAAACGGTATATTCGAGAAAATCTGACAACATAAATCGCGCAACATTGGCAATGCATCACGCTGTGTACCGAATAGGAAATTGCATCGGTAATGCAGAGCTCTGTCGCGCTTCTTTTATACGAGTCTGCACAGAGCAGGTGACATCCATGACTTCTAGGTGAACGTTGGTCGGCTGGTGATCAATGCGGATTTATATGTCGGACAGGAAGGCAATGAACGACGTCGAAGTAGGGGGTTCCTACTAACCTATTTTAGATCATTCAAATGTATTCACCTTTCCTCAAGCTCGTGTTGAATTTCCCATGTGGATTTTTATTTAGACTAACTTTTTCACGAGCTTTTTTATTTTATTATGTTTGAATGAATGTTCACATACCTAAATGGAATGGAATGTTGACTGAATTGCTTGGAGACAAAACGAACGCGCTGCTAAACGAAGGAACATATGTCAATTCACATAATAGTAATATTCTACCGAGTATTCACTGACCAAGCTATTCTACCGAAAGCTCTGCCAAATAATCCCATTGAATTAAATTAGATTTATAAGAGGGTCGACCAATCGGTTGGCGACCTACAAGATCTTTTCTGTATACCCTACATTTATATTTTATTCCAAAAGATCTAGGCTTATGAGAATCCCCACTATCCATTTTGGAGCTAGATCTGTAGCCTGTTCTGTGTTCAGACTCTAAGCAGAACTGTTCCAGGTATTGAAGGCAGCCTGGCTGAGTTGAGGGTTACAGGACATTGTCGACTAAATTACCACCTAAAGAAGATAAGACTGGTTCAGACCTCGGACTGTCGGTTCTGTAATTTGGAGGACGAAACTGCGGAGCACATACTATGCTCATGCCCAGCTTTGGGCAGGGTAAGGTATGATATATTTGCTTAAAGTACCTTAGAGCCGAACGACTTTGAAAAAGAATCACCAAATACAACCATGGACTTTGTCAGAAGCACATGCTTGTGGGGTGAATTGTTATATCTAGAGGTGAAACACAATAGACCCAACGGGAGTCGCAGTGGAGGTGTCGAAAAGGTCCCACTCACATAGAACCTAACCTCACCTATAGTTGAGCTGTCTAACGACAAAGCAAAAGCTATTGGATGATGATTATGTGAAGCAGTTTCGTTGCTAATCACTGATAACGTTTACTAGGAAGCATTTATAGTGCACCAATTTTCGTCCGATCTTCATATATTTCACTCCAACTTGGCAACGTCGTATTTTATGAGAAGATAAAAGATGGGGCTAGATGCAGAATTTTATGCTGAATTCGATGAAAAACAAAAATGTAGGGTCTCTGAACACCCAGTTTATCTAAATACCCTGTATATTTAGACCCTAGTTATTATGGCTCAACTATAGTTTTCAGTTGTTTTCGAAAAATGGAAGTAAAATATGCTTTTACTCACAGTATTTCACCATCAACAAGAAAACTGGCATCATTTGGTTAATTTGTTATTCTCTTCAACGCTATAAACGTCCTCGACAAGAGCAGTGTAACCTACGCGACCAAATCTCGGCTCTGCGACATTAAGGGTCTCTAAAGGCGAGAGCCCTCGAAGTCGTTTAAAGAAAATTTGCATTCTTTTTCAATAATTCTTATCGCCAGTTCCCAATAGTGGCACACATCTTTCCGTTGCAATTTACATTTTACTGTTAGATACAGAACGGCTGCTATTCTTGAAACTCTCTCGTTGCCAAAATAAATGCTAAATTTAAGCTCGAAGTAATGTACAACATTTGAGTCATTTTTTCACCAATGTATGATTTTTTCGACACACCTAGTCAGAGGATCCAAGTCATCTGCACCTCAGCCTTCAGGCTTTTTGTGTAATTGGTCTAGGATCTAGGACTATATTAATCGTTATGGGGAATTAACAAAGAATAGCTTGAAGACTTTTGTTCTTTTTTACGTGGAGCCAATGAGCCGCCGTTATTCTATTTATATTGCTTATAACTTTACCACCTGATTCCGGAGAAAAAATTGGAAGTCATTGGATGATTATTATTCATTAGTTTCAAATAATAAGATGTGATAACATCTGTGGAGGGAAACAAAAACACTCTGGATTGGAGGTGAGTATAGTGGTGAACCAAATGAGATACATTTTTGTAGATTTTGAACTTTGAATTGAAACTCAATGGAAAAATGTTATTGTCCAATTTCTACTACTCGAACAAAATAAAAAATATCCACCTAAACGTAGATTTATTGTTCTTTTTAACAGAAATTTTACAAATGATCCAAAACGGTCAAAGTTTAAAAAGTGGAACTACAGTTAGCAAACGCGAAAGTAGCTCCGACTCCAATCCAACATTAACGTCGGGCGCCATATTCCGTCGTTGTAAATAAAACCCTCATAAATCCCGGTCGAATAGAAAGCTGGAAACGAGAGCGCCATAACCGCACCAACTTCTTGGGTCTGTAATTTATTATAATAAGAAATTCCTTCATTTCTGGCGCAGGTAGGTATGCATGATCTGTAATCTTACAAATTTCCTTCCTATCTGGTACAGCCTCCGTCGACGACGCCGACTCGTTGGAGATAAAAGTGTGTTCCAAACGATAAAACTCTCCACAAATCTCCGCGGAATTGTCCTATTTTCTACTGTGAAAGACCAAAAAAAGACCAAAAGAGCGACCGGCACCTGCACAAATCTTTTAACGCTCCGAATGCTCTTAATGTGCCATCTAAAACTTTAAATTCTAACATTTTAAAGTTGCGAATGAATAAAATATTTTTCCCGTTATTCGTGCATCTTCATTCGGTATTTCATGCACACTACTAAACACAATATGAACATAAAATAACTCTTAAGGTACATTGTTAGTAAAGATAAAATAATGAAGCTGAAACTGACAAAAAAATACCGAGATGGTCAAGGAGCGAAAGAGATTTACAGCCTTATTAATAATAAATACGATAACAGCATACTAAATAATGGCTACTATAGGCGTACTTGTAGCATGCTAAGCAAATCATATTAATAATTGAAAACTCAGAAACATGTAACAAACTAACAGCCTTATTAATAATAAAATTCAAACTATTCTAACATGACTTTGGAACTAAATTATTGAAAAGCATATTAATAAATACATTCAACTTTATTCTAACACTAGATTGATACTAAATCCTTAGTAATCAGTTAGAGTATGTTTTACACCGTGTTTAAGTTAACCTAACCTTTTTTGGTCAAATAGCAGTTCAATTAATTGTCCCTTTTTTTGTAGTGATTGGAATAGAATAGTATATTTTGCAACCAGTGCAGAATGGCTATTATTCACGCGGATGAAGTTTACAAAACGAGCGAGCGCAGCTAGTGAGTTTTGGAATCATCCAAGTGAATAATAGCCATTCTACACAAGTAAAAGACTATACTTTCTACACGACTAAAAAAACTTCTGATGAGGATCGAACCCTGATCGTCTGCGCCAGAGTCAACCATTTTTATCACTAGTCTATAGAGCATATTTATTTTTAAAACCATTTTTCTACAATCACATTGAAAAGTAGGCTTTTTCGCTTGCCATTTACAACGAAAAGTTGACGTTTCTTGAGGAGAGTTACTTTACTTTACGCTTGCCGAGCGTAAAGATTGCAAAACGCTCGTTGTCCATAACAAACATAATTGTATTGACAGTGACAGTGACATCATAGAGCAACCTGGCTAGGGGGTGTTTTTGTCTTCTGAAAATCTCTTACAAGCTAATGTTTTAAATAATTAATTAGTGTGATTGCGATGTTACCGTATTAATTTTTTTGGTGTTTTTGTGCTTAACTGTTGTGCCACGTTCTGAATATTTTGCTTATACTGGCCGGATGGCCCTGCTAGCTGAGGCCTTTCTAATTGTAGAATAAGAAGAAGTTCATTGACAGTATCGACAATAATAATTATACGTTTAAAACAGGAGACTAGATATAAGGAGCACAAACTTGTATAGGAAAAATGTCGAAAAAGTGTCCGCGAAAAGCATTGAATAGTAGATGGCGCGAGAGTAGCAAATTGGTCTGAGAACAGAGTGAAGTATGCCGACCAAGTTAACCTAACAAAATCTCCTTCTATATTAGTGTTATAAAAGTTGATTCAAAATTAACAATTAATGGTAAAAACGAGTGTTCTGAAAAATTGTCAAGCTAGACTAAAATGATAAAAAATATCACCGAATAGTATATTTGTGCATAATGTGTAGAAATAATATGTGGAATATTTTTTATTGTTTTCATTACTATTTTGCATAAAATATATTGAACAAACTTACCTTTAACCAAGCCTTGAAATTGGCTAAAACGAAGCATGAAATGTAACCTAGTTAAAATAAACAAACCATCTTCATTTACATAACCTTAAATAATTTGCCATGACATTCCAACTAAACATTCCAGACCAATTTGCTACACGAGCGCCATCACATCACGCATTTCGAGGACACTTTTCATAACACAGAGTTTGTGCTCCTTATGTCTAGTCTCCATGGTTTAAAATTTTATGAAGTATTTGACAGGTACTTGAAATAAGGAGTACGAATTTATCAATTTTATTAGTTATAATATACAGTGTGCCCCAAAAAGTTTTATACAAATGGAGAAAAAGTTTATCTTACATTTCACAAAAAAAAATATTCTTGATAAAAAGCTCTGCATGACTTGTAGATCCATAATCAAGTACAAAATTTTTTAAAACATTGGCTGGAATACAGAGAAAATCAAAATTATGATTTGGAGTGATAGTAAAATACGTTCAAACTGTAGTGGAGAGCAAAATATTCATTGAAATTGTTATTAAGTATCAAAAAATTATGCACACTTGTAGATTAGTGATTTTTTCAGATGAAAATTACAAAATTATTGTAATAAACACGTCAGCAATTGTTAGATTAATGCGCAGTACGAAATATCGTAAGTCCCGTTCATAATAAGCGCCTGATTTTGTTTTACTCATCCTTATTACGTTCTGGATAGAGTGCTTTGGAATATCTAATAACTGTCAACAAATGTCAAATGTTACATAAATGTGTGTGTTTGCGATAATTAGAAATTCCAGTAAAATTGAGAAATAAAGATAAAATTGAAATTGTTCTCATTGTTGGAGAAAATTATAAAACATGTAGGGAAGCAGCAGAAATCTTTAATAATAGACACCCTGATAAAACAATACATTTCACAACTGTCAGATATGTAATAAATAAATTCAAGGGTTAATTTTTATCATAATTTTTTGCTACTTAATAACAATTTCAATGAACATTTTGCTCTCCACTACAGTTTGAACGTATTTTACTCTCACTCCAAATCATAATTTTGATTTTCCCTGTATTCCAGCCAATGTTTTGAAAATTTTGTACTTGATTATGGATCTACAAGTCATGCAGAGCTTTTTATCAAGAATATTTTTTTTTGTGAAATGTAAGATAAACTTTTTCTCCATTTGTATAAAACTTTTTGGGACACACTGTATATTCAAGTGATTGTAAAAAAAATGTTATATGTTTTGCGAGCTAAAAATGGAATTATTGTTCTCAAGCAATTACATAAACCCTTGCTTTCGAACAATAATTCCTCACTTTTCGCTCTTAATACATAAATAACTATTTCAATCGAAGCTCTTACATATATAAATGAAATCAATTTCTGGAGTCGTACATATTTTAAATCTTCACTATCGCTACTGTTGTCCATTTTTTTTAACAGTAAAAACACAAGAGCTTTTTTTTTATCGGATAAATTTTGGACAGTTTTGCCAATCACTAATTTTACGAAAAAACCTGACACCGAAGGTGGAGCGATTTTATCTAATGTCAGTTTTTCGAGCAAATTTAGTGATTGGCAAAACTTTGAGTTAAAGAGAAATTTATCTGATAAAAGTGTTTTTTGGCAAGATTAATTTTCGACAGAATATTGAAATTATAAGTAACCAAACATGCGACTCATTGTCATTGTGTAAAAGTGACGTCCGCTTACTAGATATTGAGGAAGAGGAGTTTTTATTGCGATAAAAAAGGATGCACCTTTTTTATCGATGTCAAAGTGACAATAACATTTCCAGGTATATGACGTTTTAACATTGGAGTTAATTTATCACTTATAATTGCACAAGTAATCGGGTAAATTTGGGTTGTTTAATGAGAAACTGTTTCCTAGCAATTTGACGAGAATAACTGTCAACTATTAAAAACCCGACACCGAAGGTGGAGTGTTTTTAGGTTGACAGTTATTCAAGTCAAATTGCTAAAGGAAACAGTTTAGAAATTCCTATATTCAGTAAAAAATTATCAAGTACAAATGACCTGTATAAAATTTTTTCTATTATAATCTCCACAAAAGGACAATAATTGAATAAACTCATTTGATAAAAAAAGGTTAGATTAACTTAAACACGGTGTAAAACATACCCAAACTTATTACTAAAGATTTAGCATCATTCTATTGTTAAAATGATCTTAAATGTACCAATTCATTAATATGCTTTTTGCTAATTTAGTTTTAAAGTTATGTTACAATAATCTAAATTATAATATTAATAAGGCTGTTAATATTTTTCAAGAAACCCTCAAAAAATATGTTATTTTCATTCCTAAGTTCTGAATGCAGAGAATAATCATGTAGACATTCTACAAAAGCCATTCAAGTAGGAACGAGAAAATTTATTGTTTAAACTGAAGGATATCTCCAAAAAATAACAAAAATTCTGAACACGCATTTAGTCTACATTAATCCAGACACTCTCTAGAATGTTTCTAGAAGAAGTTAAATATTATTCTAGTAGAAACGAAAAGGATATAATATTTTTAAACACAAGTAAACCTTGAAAAAAAACCATATTTTCAATCTATAACGCGATTTTTCTCGGAACATTCTAAAATAAAAAGTAAGTAGATATTCGAGAGGGACTGAGGAAATATAATATTCCCAAATTCCAGAAAAACTCCAAAAAATTCTTATTTTCATTGGTATTTCCTAAATGCATGGAGTAAATAGTTCTAGTTTTTTGTAAGACATTCTAGAAGTAGCACGCTTTTTAGTTGAACTGTCTTGAAAATTATTTTTCAAAGCTTTTTATTATAAATATTTTGAACGACCGTTCATTGTTACCAGTGAGTGTTAGATTGGATTGAGCTGCACAACTGTTCGAGACCAGAACAACACTTTGTATTAGTCGAATATAGTACCTATTATTGTATAATATAACATCGGTATAATAGAAAATATTTATCTGCCGTAGAAAAGGGAATGATTAAAATATATTATCCGTACTATGTACATACAACATTTTCGGTATTTTTTCCTCGAGCTTGACGTTAAAACTGCGCTTCGTTACTGAACGACCATCATTTACAGGATAATGAAGCAAATGCCGAAAATTCATCTCCCTCAGGATGAGCAGCGCGTACGCTTTGTAAAGATTAGTCTTTTGGATCTCGGATCTAATTCCGAGGAATTATTATGCGTGAGGCATTAATTTAATTAACGAATAGTTGTTTATGGGGATAGAATTTTGGATTTTTCGTGTTGGCGATACTAAAGCACGGTGTGTTTGGAGTACGGGAGAAATTCATATTTCAAAAGTGGAGTGGAAAAATTGGAATTGGAGTATTTTACGAATTACAAGGAAAAATGGATTGGTTTTGAAATATACACACTGCCACGCGTTTGGTCATCCAAAAATGAAAATGGCTTGTCGATAACTTCATAGTTTGTCGATAACTTCATAGTACTAAGGTGACGTCATAAATGCAATGGCAAACTATCAAATGGTTGAAAATTCGAATTTTTTAATTGATCTATTCAAAAATCTAGCTCAAATAACGATATAAAATTGAGTTCAATGGGTTAAGTTAGATTCTAATTGTTAATAAAGAAAAAAGATGAGGTTGATTTTTTGTTGTGTACTTCATTGTATAATTTATATTCACTTCTGCATAATATGAAACATAAGCTGACTATTGGAATGAGTTCAATAATATTATTTCCTCATGATCGAAATGTTTGTCTTGCCATAGATTACAGAATAAAAATATTTTTATTCTGTAATCTTTGGTTTTGCTCACGAATCACGTTTCTGTTAATAAATATTTGTATATTTTGCATATATGTCGTTGCTTTTTTTTGATTTTATGTTATATTTATGAAAAAATTAGCTACTTTCTCAATAAGTACACTACACGCATATTTCATATTTTGGTTGGATATTAATTTATAATAGTAAAAATGATATCAAAAATTACTAATAATAGGAAATATACCAGTTTCCATTGGAAATTACTCCCAAATTTTGAAATGAAATTCAAATTTCAATGCACTTCCCGACCACAACCCGAGGATTTCCAAACGCTACCGATGATACGTGTGATGTCATATCTCTTGTGTTTACTTATGTCAATATGGCCGGTATCGCATTAGGTTATGTGTAGTTGTGTGTTTATATTGTATTTTAATCAACTATTAATTGCTTCATCGACATAAAAATATCATTTATATGTTTGTTTGAGACCACTACGTGTTTGTGTGTATTTTTTTTTATTTCTAAAAGTCAACGTAAAGTGAAAAGTGGACATGAATATTCGATATTCCCGATGATATTTTAAAACTTTTGGAAGAATATATTTTATTTACTTGTTCAGTGAAGATTCTTACATATTTTGTGAGTAAAGATATGGCTAGCGAAGGTTTTGTAAAAGCACAAACTGATAACTTGCCCAAAGTAGACTCATTTATGCTGCTTGAATTTATGAAGTCAAACAGCTGCTTTAATGCAGAGGAAATAAGAGGAGTTAAAGCAATATCGTAAGTACGATTCAAACTATGTTTTATTTATATAATATATACCAACCATATTTCGATGTGTGGCCGTAAGAAAATGATGTTTTTATGGTTGATTCCTAGACATATAGGTACATAACCTCAAACTATTTAAGAATAAAAATTACCAGCATAGAAGTAGGTACTTACATTAAAATGGTCTTCACAAACAAAAGTAATGCCCTTCTCTTAAGTGTATTTTTGCTTGCGCCACCAGGTGAAGTAACAAATATTTTGTCTGGAGTTTTAATAGACGTTAATTTACATACAGGAACAATGCAATGCAAAGTTTTTTTTCGGCTTTATCCCTTTTGAAGCTTTCAGAAACAAATTAGGTCACAAGAACTCAGAGCGTGATACACGAATAAGAACGTAAACAAATGACGTCACACCATGGGGCAGCCATCTTTATGACGTAAAGCGCGTTTTGGCGGACTTTCAAATTTTATGATTTTTAAAGTCGTTTTAAAAGTAAAGTTTATATTTTTTTGAAAAAATAGGCATGCAAGGTGTTAGGAGAGCTGATAAAGCGTCAATTCCCACCAATAGCAAAATTTATGCGTGTACCCTATTGGTTTGTCCGAGCAATGTTATTAACATCTTTGAAAGATTTTTAATGTTATATTCCCCACATATGGTCAACGTTTATCTGTAAATAACTGCAGTCATTGTTCTCCAGGTATTTCGAAGCTGTTTACTTGATTATTGATGGATTTGGTGAATCGGAAGGTTGTCCAATAATGGATTTGAATACTTCCGAAGGATCTAGTGGCCTCCCTTTAGTATTGCATATTCTGTGGTATTTCATATAACCTTCTTCATCTACTTCTTCCGAAGCATGTATTGCTCTTTGTATTCATTTGCTATATCTTGTCTAAAATTTTGAATTACCGGGCATTGTAACTGTCCAAAATTATACTTAGGTACCTCTTTTCACTTCCTTTTCCATCATTGATTTCAATCACTAGAAAGTAAAAGGCATCTATATCTGAACGTTTACATGATCTGATATTCTTTGCAACTGGTACTGTTTCTCTTTAATGGCGTAATTCTTTTGATTAGTGTACTTCCATCTGGCGATTTCCAAAGAAAATGCGAACTTATTATATCTGATTTTTACATTATAATAATATAAGTTCTCATGTCCTAATAATTGCTGCAATTGTTATGATCATTGCTTAAACTTCACAAAAACGTTGTGTCAGATAGGGACCAAAAATTATTTTATTATTAGTTAATCTTGACAAAGGTAGCTGGAACGCTACCGAAACGTCGAAATAAAAAAATAAAAAACATTATTGTGATTTGATTCCCAAAAAAATAAGAGAAAAAATAATAAATAATGCCACAAGGAACTTACAAAAGATATTCACAAAAACAGTTACAAAAAGGCAAATTATTATTAATAACTGGAAAATTAAAGAATATATATTATTTTTAATGCGAATGAGCCCACCTATATACATTTGGAAATATAAATTTAAAAGTAAATCCCAAAATCTCCTATTTCCACTTCAATAGCCGCGATCGATTCTAAAGATAAGCGTATGTCACTGAACAACTCCCAGAGTTCTTACTCTCTATATCCTATAACAATTCCTCGAATTACAATCGTCTTATTTTCGAACAAAAAACGTTATCCGAAAATCTTAGCTGTTAGACCTTTCTGCACATCAGTAGCGGATCAGAATAGTTTTAGAAACGATTCGATTTCACGTGGAAGTGTGAACTGAAACAGGAGGATAAAAGGATTTTTTTTTTTCAAATGAATTGCAAGGACTCTCAAGGAAGTAATCGAACGTGCTTTGACACTTGAAGTATGGTTGAAAATGCTCAAGAATAATATTTATGTTTCCAACTGATCAATAAAACTTACTTTAAAGTGAAATTTCGGGATAATTTCAACCCAATTAAGAAGGTAAACAATAACAGAATTCTTGCCATATCATATAGACTTTGAAGTCAGTTATAAGATGCTCTTCCACTTTGAGGCACCAAAAAAGAACTGTCGTACCAAAGAGATCTTTACTCATTATCTCACAAATGTGATTCCTGTTTTATTACCTTGTATTCGTTTCTGATCTTTAAATTACAATGCAATGGGAATTGGCATAAGGAACCATCACCCACAGTCATTCCAGAGTCATAGATGTTATGACAAAGTCATGTGGTAACCCACTCAATTAGTAGGTAATTCACGAAAAAGCTTAATGTGTGTACTTAAGGTGGTGAAGACTATTATTATTGACGGAGCACCAATATTATTTCGCGAAAGGCTTCGCCACAAAAGGAATAAGGTGCGGGGTTTATAAACAGTGTTGGCATCCCTGTGGGTAACCCACAAAAAAGCCCACTGGGTTTTTCTGGGTAAAACCCACTTCGAAAAACCTATGGTTTTTGAAAAAGTGGGTTTTTTAATAGAATTTATTAAAGAGATAAAACAAAACGTGATTTTAAAGTTCGGGGGAGAGGGTTACCCTGTCGATTTCTGTATTTCACCTATTTGCATGTGGCGGTCGTATTTTTATAATACAGTTGATAAGCAATCCCCAAAATAAGTCGTAATTGTGAAGTAGAAGGT
>CAJUYH010004022.1:0-12744 GCA_910591685.1 Galerucella tenella | reverse complement strand
TAAATATAACAATATGATTAATATTCATTTTCATAAATAATAATTGACCGTGAGCAGCAAAGTACATACCTTACGAGAAGTGTGAAAGAGACATTAGAAGAAGATGTAAGACACATTGCCGCTACGAAAGGTACGTCTGCATCCTATTTTGAATGCTTTAATTTCTCCTGATTGGTAGGTTGCGCTTGTGTGTAATCTAAACATCAACCAATCAAATTTTTTAAAGTCAAAGATTAGGGTTGACGTTGGTAATACAATCCAACGGTTCATTTTTGTGATATTTTGATAAGGATTAATCACAGAACTGCCTTTTTCTCATTTCTCCCAGCGTAATGTGTTAGAAGAATATTAACAATCGATGACACACACCTACAAAAACTCTGTAGGCACTGAAACGGTAGACACCCTTGCAAACCTACGATCTAAAACTGCTTTCACACTCCTGAACCAGCATTTGGAATATCAAAAACTGCAGCACCAAGAACACAAGTAGCCTAAAGGCTGAGGGGTCGAGAGAAAATATTCCAAGTTGATCTTTTGCCGTTTATTTCGCATAAATTATATACATATGTTCAGATTTTTCCGAGTAACATTCCAGCAACAACAGGCCTAAAACAAGTGTGTAACAAAATTTATATTATACGCGAATATGATACTAAAAGCGGAAAAAGCACAAGACTCGCGTACGTTTTCTGTTTTTCTTTTAACGTTTTTCCCCCGAAAAGGTTATCCGCGAACAGAAAACGCCAGGACTTTTTGGTATTAGTTCCGCGTCACCGGCGATGATATATTGACGGTTACCGGAGCTCAGCCATTCATCCTCGAGGTACTGATAAGGAATCGCGAGGAAGGAAGGAAGTGTCGATGCAAAGCGGAGATGTGTGCCTTCAGCTTTATCCTCTCCTTGGATTGCTTTTGAATTGCTGCTGATAGCTGAAAGTCGCAGTAATTACTTGAACAAAAATTCACGATACACTCAAAGAAAAACGCATGCGGAATTCATCGTAAATTTTACGGGGTGATGAAGTTCAGTAGATCTGTGAGCAGTAATAATATTCCTAGGATATTAAGAAATTTGAATATGAAGCATAAAACTGCTAAAAAATTTTATGAATTTTTTTTTTACTACCAATAACAAAGGGGGCACTCTGAGCTACTACCATGGAGATATTACAGATAGAGGCAACAAGCAAGCTTAGAGCCCGTCAGCATGTAAGAGAGACATAAACTTTACTTTTAAAACGACTTTAAAAATCATAAAATTTGAAAGTCCGCCAAAACGCACTTTACGTCATAAAGATGGCTGCCCCATGGTGTGACGTCATTTGTTTACGTTCTTATTCGTGTATCACGCCCTGAGTCCTTGTGACCTAATTTGTTTCTGAAAGCTTTGAAAGGGATAAAGCCGAAAAAAAACTTTGTATTCCAAGTATTGCATTGTTCCAGTGTGTAAATTGTAAATTAACGTCTATTAAAACTCCAGACAAAATATTTATTACTTTACCTGGTGACGCAAGCAAAAATACACCTAAGAGAAGGGCATTACTTTTGTTTGTGAAGACCATTTTAATGTAAGTACCTACTTCTATGCTGGTGCTTTTTATTCATAAATAGTTTGAGGTTATGTACCTATATGTCTAGGAATCAACCATAAAAACATCATTTTCTTGCGACCACACATCGAAATATGGTTGGTATATATTATATAAATAAAACATAGTTTAAATCGTACTTATGATAATGCTTTAACTCCTCTTATTTCCTCTGCAGCTGTTTAACTTCATAAATTCAAGCAGCATAAATGAGTATACTTTGGGCAAGTTTGTGCTTTTACAAAACATTCGCTAGCCATATCTTTACTCTCAAAATATGAAAGAATCGTCACTGAACACTGTACTAGTAAATAAAATATATTCTTCCAAATGTTTTGAAATATCATCGGAAATATCGAATATTTATGTCCACTTTTCACTTTACGTTGACTTTTAGAAATAAAAAAAAGCACACACAAACACGTAATGGTCTCAAACAAACATATAAATGATATTTTTACGTCGATGAAGCAATTAATAGTTAATAAAAATACAATATAAACAGACAACTACACATAACCTTATGCAATACCGGCCATATCGACAAAAGTAAACAAACACGAGATATGACATCACACGCATCATCGGTAGCGTTCGGAAATCCTCGGGTTGTGGTCGGAAAGTGCTAAAATCGGAAAGTGCTTAGAAAATTGTATTTTATTTTAAGTAATTACCAATGGAAACTGGTTTATTTCCTATTATTAGTAATTTTTGATATCATATTTACTATTATAAATTAATATCCAAGCACAATATGAAATATGCGTGCACTCTATTATGAACTTGTCGTGACGCGTCGCTGCATGTGTTCCGTCTGAGCTTAGCCTAATAGCGTGTATGCTATATTGACACATACAAAGACAGAAAAACCTGATCGTCTGTCTCTTTATCTCTCACCGGAATTCAGAGGGGCATTCCCACTTACACAGCGCCCAATGGCTTGTTCCCTCTGTCTGTAGTATCTATATGGCTTGTTGCCTCTGTCTGTAGTATATATATGGCTAGTACACTCTACACATGTCTATATTTATATAAAAATTATAGGAATTTAATTACGAAAAGCTACACGTCATTTTGTCTGTGTGTACATTTTTCCCTGAAAAAAAAAACTTTCGTCGGAGGAAAACAAACAATTTTGTTCACATCCCCCAGAATTATGAAATAAATGAAAGACTGAAGCCAATTTTATCGTAAGCCATCTAGCGGATTCATGACATATACTCCCAAGCAAGTTGATGTGAGTTATGAATGCTTCGAGTTCGAAATGAGGCCAAACAAAAAATGCCTTTCCCATAATCTAAAACACAAATCTGGCAATATTTCAAGACGGAAGGAGTCTCGAATGTCTTTTGTTTGTTGCTCCCAATCCAGATGAAATGTATACATATAATATTGAAAGCAATCACTAAATGGGTACCAGTCACTTTTTGTCCGATTGAACTTTTCTTGGAAATTGAGCTTCCGCTTTTTCGAATAGTTATTTCTTATCAAGATAGAGCGGCAATATACAGTCTCTAGAATAAAGTAACGTAACTTGCTATAATATTTCGATTTCCGTTAGGTTTACAAAAAAATGTTGAATCAAAGTTCTTCTAAATAATCCACACCACAGGTCGATTAGAAGTATACAGGGTACACCTTTGCCCCAAGATAACTAATTAACATATTTTTTAAATAGTACACCATGTATATATTTTCAGCTTTTGATACACTATTAAATTACAAATACAACCATAAAGATAAAAATAATTTACGGGAACGTTTTTATTACCAAAATAATTAACAGGAACAAAAAGCTAATCTTCTTCAATGAGATGTTCAAATTGACTTCCTTCTTTCATTTGACAGTATCCAAGTCCATAATAAAAAACTGATATGGTATCACGCAATTGCTGATTTATTATTTGATGAACTGTTAGCAGTATTCTATTTCCCAGTTCATCCAGATTATTAGGTTTTGTTTTGTACACAATGTTTATCAGATATCCTCAGAGGAAATAGTCTCAAGCCGATAAATCGGGAGATCTGGCTGGACAGTCAATTATTGTACCCCTTCTTCCAATCCACCTGTCTTTGGAAAACTTCATTCAAGTAATTTCGAGCACTGATGTGTGGTGATGCACCAAGTGTCATAAAAATTGTTACTAAATGTATTCCTTATTGCAGGAACTATTTGATTTCTCAATATATATATAAATAATTCATTGTTTAATACCAGAAGAGCCAATTCTATCACTGTACGATGGAATTGACTTAAAATAATGACAATTGATACTATTCAAGACAGGTACACGGCCTACTGTGATCTCTTTTGGCATTACATAAAACCAAGAAGTAAATTCATTAAAATTGTTTATTATTAAATAATTCAATGGAACTGTTTGTTATGAAAGAACTCAATGTAATTATGTTTATTATAAAAACAATACAGTTAGTAATTATTTTATAGTTGTAGAATAGTAAATAGACACACAAGGTCATGAACATGAGGAGAGATCACGTGAAAAGAATATTTGACCTAGCGAAGTATGTATATATGCTGATGAAGTATACAAGTGGGCATTCGGATGTATAATAGATAGGTATATATTCACATACATTCAGATATATTCAGTTATTTTCATATGTATCCCTTGTCATAATTAGTGTAATTAGTTAAGTTATCCAATAAAACATCCCAGTGAATCATGTAGTTTTCATACGCTTATTTGAGCCGCTCCCAAAGGACCTGGACTCCCACTGCCAACCCGGGAATTTAAGAAGTAGACCAACCAGATGTTATTTATCTTAATATGAGCATTAAAATTTCCGAATCTAATTTAGTTTGCTTTAATTAAATACTGATGACAATGATATACTTGATAATAATAATTGACAAAAGGGTGAGTTTTACTTTTACTCCGTAACAATGTACCCATACATATATTTTTTTATTGAAAGTATACACACTGCGTAAAAGTTAAAACTCAGTTTATCGTTTGAACTTTTCATATTTTCAAATGAAAACTCTGTTGGACTTTTATGGAACGTACTCATCTCGTATTAATTTTAGAATTAAACTGTACCCGCTGCAGTGGAAACTATTCTAAAAATCAGGATTGAATTGTAAATCTAATGAATTATTTATCTAATCTTCGGAATTCCATTTAGCATTTCAAATTAAAACCAGTAGATTAGAAAGAAAAATACCTTTGTACCCATACATATATCGTTTAACCGATGACAAATTTGAAATCGAATTGGAATTATTTCCAGCTCCAGCAAACGATCGAGATCGGTATAACCTCAGCTACATTTGCATAACATGTAGGCCAGTCTAAAAGCTTTGGTTCAGTATAAACAATTTTTATTATACGAATATTAATATAAACTTCAACAAAGCTTCATCATCATCATGGCCGTTCAATCCCGAGGGATTATGGCTAGCTTAATAGAGCTGAATTCAATCCTATTGACGAGGGAGATTACTCTTATATCAGTGCGACTACAATATTTCATCTGTCTTCGCCTCTTTTGTTATATGTAGTTCTCCATTTATTGCTGTCTCTGCATTTTGTATTCAAGTCTCTGATTTTCAATGCTTTTATATATTCCTCTACTTGAACTCACCATCTTTCGTGGTTTTCCTTTTGTTCTCGTCTTTTATGGAACCCATTGTTGTTATTCTCTTTAATATTTCTATTGGTGCTCTTCTGATAATTTGTCCTATTTATTCCAGTGTCTCCTTGATTTTATATCACGGACTCTATTTTCTCCAGTTGTTTCCTTCTCTATGTTTCTTTTTAATTTTCTTTCTCTATTGTTATGCCTGGTCCAAGTAGTATTTATCGTAATTTTTGATTTTTAAGTGAGTACGATTATTCTGTTCTTCCTCTCCCACTTGCATATCTTTTGTTTTGATTTATTCGTAGCCCGAATATGTATGTCTCTGCGTCTAGCTTCTCTAATTATTCTTTTATTAAAATTTCCTAGTTCTAGCTACGTTGGTGAGGTCATCAATGGGCTCGTTTACTAAAATTTTTAAATCATTTTTAACTGTCGTGAAACACTAGGGATAAAAATATGATTCTGATAATTTCATGTCAATAGAATATGTCGTTCTCCTAATACAACCAATTAAACAAGCATACAGAGAGTGGGAGGTAGACTATGACTGTGACGTCACCGCATATGAAAGATAATGTGCAACATTACGCTTCTGCCTGTAACGTGCCTCGCGTATTTTGAATTACCTACAAAATTTTGTGTGAATAAAATAAAATGTGTGGACGTAATTTTAAAAAAGCAGACTCATTAAATCTTCCAGAAGTGGACTTGCTAATGATTATGGAGATTTAAAAAAAAACACGAGCTTATTAAATTATAATTTTATACTATGTGACACATCGTTTCTGGCTGTTTTCCGGCCGGAATGATTGAAAATGTCAATATTTTCATAAATACATGCTCTCTCAAATGATATACAGGGTGATTACAGATGTTTTATTTTATCCCTGGTCTGGTGGACAAAGCTACGGAGATATCGCTATAGGTTACTCAGTAAAAAATTGCAATTTTTTTAACTGCTAAAAAATTGCAATTTTTTTAACTGCAGACTGCCCAATTAAATGAGCTCCTCCAAATGCTATTCATGATGAATGTGTAGTGGAAATTAAATCACAAATATTGAAAAGAACAAGAAAATTTATTTTGATGAAGCAGGTGATATTAGTTCCAAATTTTTACATCAAATTCAAATGCACATGCACCTCACTGGTAAAAAAAGCGATATTTGTTAGAGCTGATCCGGACTTTGAAGAAAAATGAAATCCTAAAAATACACAAACAAAGTATGTGGACTTATCAGTGAATGCTTCGAGTCTTTTTATGCTTTTCTGCCATTGCTTCCGTTTTTTTTGCATCCTTATTAATAGAAATAAATGTTTTGTTATATGTTTTAATCAGTACTTTTACATTCTGGAACCGCACAATATTTATAGCTTTTTTTACTCTGGTTCTGGTCCATTGTGTCGAATAGTTTAAATTATTTCTAAACGTTCTTATTTCACAAACATAACATTGTTTAGAGTATGCTAAAACGTATAATAAAAAATAATATGCATATAAGCAAGCAAAATACTGTTACTAGCTAAGTAGTCATCCAACCGAAAACCGATCGGCGCGGTATCCGCTCCCTAAACGAGAGATTTCATATGCGATGACGTCACGCCTGAAATTCGGAGAGGAGCGCTGTTTAATGTTTATAATTTTTTTAGGCGACTTAGGAGTCAAGCTGACGTCTAATTTTTTGCACAGAGCCTTGAAATGATGAGCTCTTCCTAATGGCAAAATAAAAAAAAATATGTAAATGAGCCCATTAACTGGGCCTCGTTCACCATAATATTTTTCTCGTTCATTCCTCAAAATGGATTCAAGTTCTAGGTTAAACAGTGTTGGAGAAATTGAAACTCCCTGCTTTACACCTTCATTCATTTCATATCTTGAAATTTCACCTTGAAATTTTACCTAACCTATAATTTTTTGTAGGGTCATTTCCACCAATTTCCTAAGCTTCCTTGGAATTCCTTTTATTTTTAGTGCTTCTATAATCTTGGGTGTTATTATTGAGTCAAGAAAACATTGTTGTTGTTGTTGTATTGAATTTTAATTTTTTTTAAATTGCAATTTAAAAAAAAAATTAAATTTTTACACAGAATACAACAATGTTTTCTTGACTTTCTAGTCATGTGTAATCATCTATAAAGATATTCACCATGTTATTATTGAGTTAAATCGTTCCAGAAGTCTATAAAAATAGCGGCATAAAGCTATTGTAGGATATGAGCCGGCAGACACTCAAAAGTTACAAAACGGGTGAGTATATCTCGGTGAATTCAAAGTAAAAATCGGACTGAAGCCATGTGCCAAATAAGAACAGCAAACTCTCGGTCAAAAAGGTTGCTGTCGCTGACCAAGGAAATATTGAATCTAAGTTGGGTTCAGATGGAAGAAATGACGATTACTCACTCAAGTTAAATATAAGTCCCACCAAATCAAACACAGTGCTTTACACCAAAAGAAGGGACCTGGTGGAATTGGAACCACTATACCTTCAATGGTAATGGATGTTAAATATCTTGGGGGGATTATTTACTCGAGATTAACATTGATCAAATAACTGGAAAAGTAGCAAAAAGATCGGAGACCACATTAATGATGACAAGTCGAATTGTTGGAAAACATGGTGGTTAAGTCTAGTGAAAAATCCATTGGTTTACAAAGACTACAATTTTAAGAATAGGCAAGGTACAGAGACTTGCTTGTCTCAGTATTGCATAAGAAGCACGCCAACGGCAGCACTAAAAGCCCTATTTGGCCTTCCTCCATTACATCTCGTGATAATGGGAGGAGCAAGGATGGGGTTATTTAGGATACAAAATAACCTGAGCAGCATAACAGTTAGTTCGGGACACATATCCATTGAGGACATCGTAATTGAATCCATTTTAGATATGGAAACAGACTATATAGCCACTAAACTACTCCACAGTTAGAATTATAGTTAAAGATACCTCGAAGAAAGTACTGGTAGAGTCCAATAAGCCAACAGGCTGCAGTGCTCCCGGCACAAGAACGGCTCCCAAAAGGAGGACAAAAACTCACCCTCATAGGTTGTGCATGTCAGAGGTGGAAATAGTCTTAATGCTCCACCAGACTGGATAGGCCGGAGGCACTAGGGGCAGCTTCTTGCCGCAACCCGCTGCGTTTTGCAAAAGATATTCCATATTCTAATATACATAAATATGATCAAGTTTTGTTAAATAAAGAAGCTTATTTCCAACGATATTATATCAAGATGAATCAATTTTTTATCAAAATTCAAATATTCGGTTGATATACGATAAAAATGTTTGAATACTGGCCTACGTAGCCATCATGGGAAAATTTCATGAAAATATCATCATGGAGATATTAGATCCTCGAGATCAAAAACCGCGCATCATCGCACACCGCCCAATACTCTTTGAAATGCTCATTTTGCCGAGTGCATCTACATCCCATTTTAAAAACCCGGGGCGTTTAACTTGAAGAAGAAAAAAATTAGATAATTGAGGTTAATTGGATCAAAATTACCAAGGTGGCAAATATGAAAAACTGTTTTTATGATGAATATAACTAGCAACTATCACTTTGATGATCAGCTTAAATGATTACTAAATTTGAGTTTAAATAATATTTACGTCGGCAAAGCATAGAATTAATCGTTCTTGATATTAAATTGTACATCTCTATTCTAATTGAATTGTAGATACATATCATCATCATAAAGGTCGATGACAATATTCAGAAAAATCCACTACATTCATGTGGGTGAAGGGTCATTCGAATATCTCAGGAAACGGAAAAATATTGTCAATTTATTTAGGGAGAAATCTCGCAATCAAAACCATCTTGGGATAATTCTTAAGCGATCGAATTGTAAATTTTGATTTTAATTTGCAAATCTGAAAATGTTAGTAGTAGGTATAAGTTACTGAATATATCGGCTATAAATAATGATATATTATATCAATTGTCTCTATATACATATTATTATTCCTCCTATTATTCCGTCGCCTGTCTTGTTTGTGTTTATAAAAATATAAGTCGCTATGACGGGCACCTAAGCGTGAAGAGAGTATCCCTGATATTTCTCTTGCAGTTTTTTTATTGTTTGCTACTACTCTACAAGATGTAGTTTGATGGAATTATGAATGACTGAATGCATAAATTAACTTAGTGCCTTCACTCTCACATTTGATTGTATAGTTTGCTTCAAAATTTTTGTGGCAACATTTTTAAATATATTAATTTAAAAATTCTAATTTTCAACCATTTCAACAGTCACCTTTGTGCTATGGAGCTATCGACAAGCCATTAACTACCAACTAGTAAAGAAAAGACATGCGAATGAAAAACATTAAATCTCACAATTAGGACAATGATGCAGAAAGTTATTATATGAATATTGGATATAGGACGTATCACTGAAAATTCCACACGTGTGATTTTTAACCAATCAGAACGTGTATTTCTGACAGATCACCATCGCAACGTATGAATTTTAGTGGACATTTTTTCCTGGTGGGTACCCAACAGCGAGTTATACTGGAAATTTTTTTTGACGTTCATAATTACAGAATATTTTTTTTGACAATCTAATTTTTATTTGTTCACTTGATAATTTTGATTCATTTCAACTAGGAGCTTAGATGTTTTCTATATTCCTTGGACCATTATGATTAATGTTTATATTGAAAACGCAATTATTATATACCATGATGATGAAGTCGAAAATTGATATTGTTGGAAATAAACACATTTGGTGTGGAATTTTCTTACCAAGTACCACACGAGGTTAAATTAAATCCGGATATTTTTTCTCGCTCATGAATATTTTTAGGGAATTCATAAGCTCTAAAAAATGTCCGGAAATAATTTGATCTCTAGTGGTATTACTAGTGAGAATTCGCTTTCAAAATCGAGAGAGATGAATAGATATTAGTTTCCGCTGTTAGATAAGGGTAACAAAGAACACGAAACAATTTGCCGTTTGGTATATAAGCGCCCCTGATGCAATATTTCACAATAGAGTACACGCATATTTCATATTTTGCTTGGATATTAATTTATAATAGTAAATATGATATAAAAAATTACTAATAATAGGAAATAAACCAGTTTCCATTGGAAATTACTCCCAAAATTTGAAATCAAATTCAAATTTCAATACACTTTCCGACCACTACCCGAGGATTTCTGAACGCTACTGATAATACGTGTGATGTCATATCTCTTGTGTTAACTTATGTCAATATGGCCGGTATTGCATTAGGTTATGTGGAGTTGTGTGTTTATATTGTATTTTATTCAACTATTAATTGCTTCATCGACGTAAAAATATCATTTATATGTTTGTTTGAGACCATTACGTGTTTGTGTGTGCTTTTTTTATTTCTAAAAGTCAACGTAAAGTGAAAAGTGGACATAAATATTCGATATTTCCGAGGATATTTTAAAACTGTGTTCAGTGTTCAGTGACGATTCTTTCATATTTTGTGTGTAAAGATATGGGTAGCGAAGGTTTTGTAAAAGCACAAACTGATAACTTGCCCAGAGTACACTCATTTATGCTGCTTGAATTTATGAAGTCAAACAGCTGCTTTAATGCAAAGGAAATAAGAGGAGTTGAAGCATTATCGTGAGTACGATTTAAACAATGTTTTATTTATATAATATATACCAACCATATTTCGATGTGTGGTCGTAAGAAAATGATGTTTTTATGGTTGATTCCTAGACAGATAGGTACATAGCCTCAAACTATTTAAGAATAAAAATTACCAGCATAGAAGTAGGTACTTACATTAAAATGGTCCTCACAAACAAAAGTAATGCCCTTATCTTAAGTGTATTTTTGCTTGCGCCAAACGGTGAAGTAACAAATATTTTGTCTGGAGTTTTAATAGACGTTGATTTACACACTGGAACAATGCAATACTTTTTTTTTCGGCTCTATCCATTTTTAAAGCTTTCAGAAACAAATTAGTTCACAAGAACTCAGAGCATGATACACGAATAAGAACGTAAACAAATGACGTCACACCATGGGGCAGCCATCTTTATGACGTAAAGCGCGTTTTGACCATAAAACTTTTCACATTTACCGTGAAGAGCCGCTCTATACCTGATGAAAAAGAAAAAGTATATCGCAATAAAATAAAGTATTTATTATGGGAATGACCCAAAAGCCTTATAGAGTTTTTAGGTACTAATTTATTATTCCACAACAAAATAAATACGAACCTGTCACGGCTAATACTTTTATGGCTTCATCATTATCCCAGGTCAGGTTTCTTAGATAGTAAAAAGAACTATACCAGAATTTAATATTGAAATAAGTATTACTTTTATTTACGAACCAAAACTGATAGTTTCAAGACATACTGTGTATGTAATTCTTAGATTAGAGGTTAAACTTTATCACTTTTATAGTTTTTTATGAAAGAGTTACTGTCTCAAAAGGCTATGAGATTTTGAAATGTAAAACCAGTGATCATAAGATGTATGTCACATAGAATATACGTAAACAAAGGTAAAAGTCACAAGCAAAATTATTAAAAACAAAAACACATAGACCAAACGGCGTCTCCTAAACAGACATAAAATCAAAAATGACGTTTATGCGATCTTCGATTTTATTTAGAGAAAGAGGCCTACGTTCATATCATGTTACAACTAATGCACAAAATTGACGTAATGCACTACAAGCTAGAGTTTGTTCAGCCATCCTTTGCCGTTACGTCATACATTGTCCATGTTGATCTCTCATTCATGAAATGGGTGAGACGGAATTTTGACGTCATTAACGTATTTCTTAACAAATGTCGACGTAAATTTTATTCGTCACTTTTGACAGCTCAGTTGTCACATTTTGTAAATAATTCTTAAGATATGTCATTGATTATAATTTTGAGGTTAAGTGTGAAATAACATTCAACTAATATAAGACAAACGTGAAACAGCAGAATACGTCACCGATTATGACGTAACGGCAAAGGATGGCTGAACAAACTCTACATAGATGAAAATCTTTTTTTTATTGAAAATATATTTATTTTTTATTCAAATGATGTGGAAACAATGTGGGTGAAATCTCAATTTGAACTACCCATTGATATTTAGGGGGTCAAAAATATCAATGGAATGTTATAGAACGTTAAAGGTGACTATATTTTGTATTTTAATCCTCGAAATGAATACGACTTGAACCGAAAAGTCATTTCCTCCTTTATGTTCATACATAAAATCCAAGAAAACGCCAAAAACCTTTTATATTTTTCGTTGACATCGGAAAACACTCTTATTCATATCTATTACTTCCACTCTAGACACTAACTAAAATGTTTACTCTTTGTGAAACGAGCTATTGTTCTTGTTACGCACCTGAAATATCTCGGAAGTTTCTCTCGGGAAACGTCAAATTATAACAAACATATTTCTCAATTACTCGCCTTATCTAGACTGATGTTTAGAACCTTCATCTCGGCAACGGGAAAAAGGTCTATTCTTAAGGGACGCCGATCAACCGACAAATTAGTTTGGTCAATTTTCAAAAAATGTATCATTTGCT
>CAJUYH010004021.1:0-29172 GCA_910591685.1 Galerucella tenella | reverse complement strand
TTAGTACAGGGTCAGTCTTAATCAATTTATATGATACTTTTCCTTGGAAATATTTATTTTTCCACTACTAGCTGTGAAGTTGACAATTATTGCTTCTTCTAGCCAACTGAGAAGTTGAATCTCTCTCCATTAGTGGTTAATAATTTTTTCTATTGTTAACCTGGGTCAATAAGGGACAAATTCAATTGTTTTGGGAATTCAGGGATATTAGTTCAACAAAAAATTGTGCAACATAACTTTGTATATCCAGGAGATTGTCTTTAACATATTTGCTGTTTGAAATAAAATTATTTGCATGAAAATTCCATTAGTTCAAAATTCGCGCTCAATCAAAAATAACTGATGACATAAGGAGTGCGGTCATCATTATGGATTGGGCAAAGATTACAGAATAAAAATATAAGATGTTTCACTCCAGGGCGGTTTGATTCAAGTTGCTGTCCCAAACGGACGCCGCTCTCATAAATTATATTTACGACTCGCTTTTGTTGTCAATAACGAGACCGGTAGATACCAGAGAAGTTCGAAAAGCTTATTTTATTTCAAGCTATACAGGGGTAATTAGAGAAATATATTTAAATTAATAGGATTCTTTATCACAAAGGTTTATTTTTAAATGTTAATTATTTCGAAAAATGTTCGGGATATGAATTTTAAAAGGTAAGTAAAAAATAAACTTGAATGTTTTAAATGAATCAATTCACAGTTTTTATCCAGCATCTTAGTAATTTTGTGATACTTATTAATAATCTAGCAAATATTTATCACAAATTCAATTAAATATTCTCATTAGCCATCAGAATAAGAGGGCCACTAAATCTTAAATTTTGATCTTTAAATAACGCGTATTTTTTGGATTGACAAGGTTAAAACAGTAAAAAGAGAAGCAGCTGCAGGATACCTTTATTAAAAATTTTTATAAATGTTGTAAAATACTAAGTTTGGAGTTTGGTTTATGTGTTAAATTTAATCTATTGTCTTTCAAATCTTTCAAAATACATTTAAGAGTAAAATATATACGGACTCTGGTATAGAGACCTGCATAGTATTTGAAAGGAAATTGATTACATGGATGATGAAAAGAAAATTTTGTAAATTCGTTCAAAAGGAACTGACCAATTCCACTTTGGTTAGCTATAGAATTGAATTTTTGTGTTTTCTTGCTTAATGTACTTGTTTATATAATATCCTTATTATAAAAATAAATCTGTAATTTTGTATTAGCAAATATTACAAAATATTTAGTGTTCAAGCTTTGCTATTAAAGAGAAAAATATTAATATGACTTTTTGCTCATTTCAACAATTAATTAATTAATTTAAAAATCTATGCAACATAAATATAAAACACGAATAACCAATAAACACCGTTCTAAAATAACAGCGCTCGACAGGCGACGTCCCGTATAATATGCCAAATTAAATGCAAGTAAGGACGTAGCGAAGTACTGTACCATCCAAGTCACCAGACAGTCACCAGCGGCATCAGTGCTTTACGCGATAAATTCGAACGAGTGGAACATCTTATATTTACATTCTGTAATCTTTGGATTGGGTGAGGAGCAAAAACAGACAGTGTACTTGTCAAACAGACAACGGGTGAAAACTTCTCGTGGTACGTTTTTGAACACTATGGTGTAGAGTGTGAAATTTATATAAAATGTTTTATGAACGCTCACTTTGTATAGTTGGAATAATATCCTTCTTCGTGTGCGTCATCGATTGTGACGTATATCCGGGTTTTCTGCATGTCGTTCATTTCATTCGCTATTTGGACATATAGCTAACCTTAAATTTGATAAATAAAATCATCAGGATCGTATTCAGCCAAATTCGAAAAGGCTATGAAATCAATAATCACCAGCATCTTTTTCTAACTGAAAATATTTCAGAACTTTCAAAATTCTGATGTTTTTTCGTGTATCTAGGAATATTTTTGTATTATTTAGATAAATATAACAATAAGATTAATATTCACTTCAAATAAATAATAATTGACCGTTAGCAACAAAGTACACTCCTGACAAGAACTGTCAGTGTGACCGTAGAAAAAGACGTAAGACACATTGCCGCTACGAAAGTAACGCCTTCATAGTATTTTGAGCTCCCGATTGATAGGTTGCGCTGGCGCGTAATCTAAACATCAACCAATCAAATTTTTGTTATTCAAAGATTAGGGTTAACGTTTGTAAAACATTCAAACGGTTCATTATTGTGATATTTCGATTATGATTAATCACAGACCTGCCTTTTTTCCATTTTTTCCTACGTAATGTGATAGAAGGAGATTAACAATCGATGACGCACACCAAGAAGGGTATTATTTCAACCATACCCAAGTATTACTCTTGCACTCAAGGTGTTGTGTTGTGAAAGCACTACTACTGCAATTTATATTTTCTTCGATTGCTCTTGTGTTCAAAGTAAAACATAAGCCACGTTTTGTAAAAATTTTGATCTGGTCGTATTTCATTGCTGTCTGCTTGAGTAAATTGTAATAACAACAATAAAGAAGTTTATATGCCCCCTTTTTTCAATAAAGTACTTGGTAAGTAATCTCTCAGCATTGAAATAGTGTAGCTATAATGTCAAAATTATACTCAATTTTTGTCTTAAATTGTGTGAAGACTATTATTATTGACCGAACACCAAGATTAGTTCGCGAGGGGCTATGTCTCCAGCGGAATAAGGTGCGAGGTTTATAAATGTCTTCAACACAATGGTGTATATACAACTTTTTCCACTACTAGCCAAATTTAAGACAAATATTAAGAATAATTCATAAACGCACCACGAGAAGCGTCTACTTCGTCGTCTGACTGACAAGTACACTGTCAGTTTTCGATATATTATGAACGTTCTCGTAATGTCATCAGTCATTTTTGGTTGAACACGAATTTTAAACTAACGGCATAATTTTATCTTGCTAGGTAATTTCAAGCAGCCAATATGTTGAAGACAATCTCCTGGGTATACAAAATTATGCTGCACAAGTTTTTGTTGAACTATCATCCCTGAATTCTCAAAATATTTGAATTTGTCCATTATTGACCCAGGTCAATAATAGTAAAAATTATTAACCACTAATAGAGAAATTCAACTTCTCAGTTGTCTAGAAGAATTCACAGCTAGTAGTGGAAAAAATTGTATATACACCATGGTGGAGAAGACATTTATAAGCCTTGCACCTCATTCCGCTCGAAGCAAAGCCACTCGCGAAATAATTTTGGTGTTCGGTCAATAATACGGTCTTCACCACCTTGTTGTATTGTAATGTATGTATCGTCAATGGATACTTGGTAGATTATAGGTGTGGAAGGGCCTCTGAATAGGTGGTGTTGCTGGTCACTCGGTGGGTCATCTTACAGGAATAAAACAACTACCTGTAGCACTGGGACACGCTCTGTTTATTACTTCAACTTACTATTATACATTAAACTACTAATTACTAACGCTAATATTAATAGTAATGGTAATCATAATTATAATGAGAATCGATAATTAGAATGCCCCTTAAAACTTTATCGTTAGCATATTTATACGACGAGTCAAGTTCATCATAAGTAAATATAAATAATACTATTTATGTTTATTTCACGCTCTGAACTTGACTTCGTACGTGCAGCCTTCCTAATTCTTATTTATATAATGATTCATGATTTATTGGAATTAGCTTCAAGGGAATTTATATTTTTTAATTAAATATAATTAAAACTTATTGTTTTGACCCAAAGGCATCACACCTTCCCCTTTTACAAAAAGAATAAATTCCGTTGAACTTCCTTTCCCCCTAATGAAATGAATTTACAAATCTCTTAAAAATAAATGATTATTAAATAATGTCATTAACCTACGGTTACATATATTTATGAACTAATGTAGGTATGTCCATTGTCTTTAAAAATTGTTCACGATAACTTAGTTGTTTGTCGTGTTTGTTTATGTTCACTTGATGTTTTTATTACTTATTGTCCGAATTTATTTACTATCACTAATTGTTTATGGTGTTTGTTATTACACTATTGATAATTGTCTGTAAACACACTCGCACTTTTGATTCTACACCTTTACAATTTTTAAGTCATTTTACAGTAAGGGTATAGTCCCTGGTACATCAATAACTTTGCTAAATCTCCAAGTATATTTTTAATTAAATAGAAACCACCAGAGAATGATCATTTTTTCCACCTCTATGTACAACAAATGCTTCCCATACTCTCCAATACTGTAATTTTAATGTAATCATTTACATCGTTTTTTTTTAAACTCCACACAAAAATTAAATATTTCAAATGCAATTGAAAGCTACCAAAATATTTCAAAACCTTGAAGAATTTTGCAAACGTTGCATCCTTTAAAAGCACCAGCATTCACCGAATATAAAATAAATGTTTCATGCTACACCACTTTTGTAGCACATGCAAAATTTCGAATCAATCGTCGTCATGGAACAATGTATTAATAGAGTCGAATAATTTGAAGGCTATTGTTGTGCAAATCAGTCTTTTATTGGAATTTCCCGCATAGAGGGTGCGTGCTTGATCGTTACGGTGTAAGATAATTTATTTTCCTAGACGTAGACAACTTTTTTTCCAATACATTTTTATTTCCAATGAAAACTCGTGCATTAGAATGCATGTTCCAATATTTGAAAACTTGCGATGCCCCTGTAAATACATACATATTCCAAAAAATTATAGATTCCACAAGTTCCGAAACAGTAGGAATTTTGTTCGTCATAATAAAGACCTAAGCAACCCAACAACGGCGAACGTCCTCAATAACTCAATCACGATTTCCTGCAACGGCGAAAAACCCGTCGGGAGATAAAAAGTCCCGATAAAAGTGTCTACATTGTACATATGTTAATCGCGTTCGAAAATAGCCGAACGATCAACGCTCGGGAAGTAACTTTTGTTATGACTTGCCAACCACTAACTTTCAGTGGCGCTACAACGACAAACAATTTAAAAGTTATCTACTTTGTTCAGTTTACAGAGGATAAAATGTCATTTTAGTAAAGCGTGTTATCAATAAATGTTATAGGCTTAACTTTGAAGTGTAATTCAATGTCCTTCGTGTGGCATATAGCCAGGGAAGTAGTTGTTGCTTCTTAGTGACGGGCTTTGTTCTTTGGATATTCGAAGACTATGTGAGGCGTTATAATAGTATTGAACTATTACCTTTGGCATCTAAAAATTGAAAAGTTTACCTCGAAGTATGATTGTCTCTCAGGGTGAAATTAAATTTGGCTTCACCCATTTTTTTGTATAATCTACCCCATATCAAACTTCTATATTCATTGCATAATAGTTAATGGGGTACAAGCATGAATTTTGCTATTGGTGGAAATTGACGCTTTATCAGGTCTCCTAACCCCTTGCATGCCTATTTTTCCAAAAAAATATAAACTTTACTTTTGAAACGACTTTAAAAATCATAAAATTTGGAAGTCTGCCAAAACGCGCTTTACGTCATAAAGATGACTGCCCCATGGTGTGACGTCATTTGTTCACGTTCTTATTCGTGTATCACGCTCTGAGTTCTTGTGACCTAATTTGTTTCTGAAAGCTTTAAAAATGGATGAAGCCGAAAAAAAAACTTTATATTCCAAGTATTGCATTGTTCCAGTGTGTAAATCAACGTCTATTAAAACTCCAGACAAAATATTTGTTACTTTACCTGGTGGCGCAAGCAAAAATAGACTTAAAAGAAGGGCATTATGGTTGCAAGCTATGCGTCGAAACAAAGACGATATTTCGACAAATACTACTTTTTTCGTTTGTGAAGACCATTTTAATGTAAGTACCTACTTCTATGCTGGTAGTTTTTATTCTTAAATAGTTTAAGGTTATGTACCTACCTATATGTCTAGGAATCAACCATAAAAACATCATTTTCTTACGACCACACATCGAAATATGGTTGGTATATATTATATAAATAATACATAGTTTAAATCGTACTTACGATAATGATTTAACTCCTCTTATTTCCTCTGCATTAAAGCAGCTGTTTGACTTCATAAATTCAAGCAGCATAAATGAGTCTACTTTGGTCAAGTTATCAGTTTGTGCTTCTACAAAGCCTTCTCTAGCTATATCTTTACTCACAAAATATGAAAGAACACTGGACTAGTAAATAAAATATTTTCTTCCAAAAGTTTTAAAATATCCTCGGAAATATTGAATATTTATGATCACTTTCCACTTTACGTTGACTTTTAGAAACAAAAAAAAGCATACACAAACACGTAATGGTCACTAACAAACATATAATTGATATTTTTACGTCGATGAAGCAATTAATAGTTGATTAAAATACAATATAAACACACAACTACACATAACCTAATGCAATACCGACCATGTTGGCATAAGTAAATACAAGAGATATGACATCACACGTATCATCGGTAGCGTTCGGAAATCCTCGGGTTGTGGTCGGAAAGTGCATTAAAATTTGAATTTTATTTTAAAATTTGGAAGTAATTTCCAATGGAAACTGGTTTATTTCCTATTATTAGTAATTTTTTGTATCATATTTACTATTATAAATTAATATCCAAGCAAAATATGAAATATGCGTGTACTCTAATATACTACAAGGAATGTAAGTGACATTTACTAGTCGACAAGGATTTTTCAATCAATTTTGAGAATAGTAAATAAACCTACATCCCGTGAAGTACCTATATAAGATTTTCTCTTCTTCCCGGGCTATAGGCCCCGACGGATATTGAGTTACACTTCAAAGTCAAATACTTAAAGAAATAGTGAAAAACAATGACTGCTACTGCAGTTTCAAAAACAGTGCTTTTGGCGATCTTCCACGAAAAATCTGCTGTATTTAAAGTGCTGATGTCTATCTTTTTTTGTAGAGGAAAACATGAATATTTCCAAGTGTACTAAACTTCGAGCATTTTAAAAAATTAGAAAATGCCGGATCTAAACCAAAAAAAATCAGGGAAGATGTAAATAAATTCATGTTTGAAGCCCCCGATGATATTTATTTAATAATGAAGGTTGTAATGGTAATGGGAATAGCTGGAGCGTTCTAGAGTTACTATTCCTGATTCCAAAAATGGAATGGAACGTAAATTTACAGTGACTAAAAATTACGATAGAAGGTTTGTTATTTTAAAATACTACAAAATTACATTGTTATAAGATCCCACATGACGTATTTAAATCCTCGCTTCTTTATGCGATATCAAAATGGAGTGCGGTTAAAACTTGATTTCTCCAATCCAAGTAAAATTGATTAAGTTTTGAGCTTTGAGTACTATAAGGAGTATACTGGACAAACCCTTGGAAGAACGTTAGCTACTTTATTAGCGAATACTGGAGTTGATGTCTTAGCTCTCAAGCGATATAGTGGATGGAAATCTGCAACTATTGAGGAAAGAAACAATAAACAGGAATTGTATGGAGAAGATTGAATATCAAATAAAGATAAAGAAAAAAAGTATGGAAAACATATCTAGCAAACTGTTTTATCTTTCATTCCAGCATCTTTTACTCTCCTTCTTCGTGCACATCCAACAAACTAGCTGTTCTGGTCATATTATAGATGAGGTAGAATGAGACAGGTTGAAGAGTTCGTTAAAAAACCTTATCTAAAATTCAAGAAAACATATTTGTATTCTGTGTAAATATTAATTTATTTATTTTAATAAATTAATATTTACACAGAATACAAATATGTTTTCTTGACTTTCGAGTCATGTGTACTCAGCTATAAAGTATTCACCTTATCTAAAATTCACGTAGTAACTGCCAACTAAGAATCTTGATGCTTCAATATAACTAAATGCGGATAAATGTGTAGCTATTGTAGTCAAACTGGGGTTACCAATTTGAAAAAAAATTTATCCAATAATCAATTAACTGTGTTATCAGGCTTGTATCATAAGTTTTTATCCATGAGGTTTTCTTATTATTTCTCATTGGAATTGATGTTAATCAATCCAAACTTCAATACACAAAATCACAAAACTGATATAGAAATATTTTAAGACAAAAATAATAGAGTACACGCATATTTCGTATTTTGCTTAGATATTAATTTATAATAGTAAAGTTGATATCAAAAATAACTAATAATAGGAAATGAACCAGTTTCCATTGGAAATTACTTCCAAATTTTAAAATAAAATTCAAATTTCATTGCAGTTTCCGACCACCACCCGAGGATTTCCGAACGCTACCAATGATACGTGTGATGTCATACCATGTGATTACTTTTGTCAATATGGCCGGTATTGCATTAGGTTTTGTGTAGTTTTGTGTTTATATTGTATTTTAATTAACTATTAAATGCTTCATCGACGTAAAAATATCATTTATATTTTTGTTTGAGACCACTACGTGTTTATGTGTGCTTTTTTTTATTTCTAACAGTCAACGTAAAGTGGAAAGTGGACATAAATATTCGATATTTCCGAGGATATTTTAAAACTTTCAGAAGAAAATATTTTATTCACTAGTTCAGTGTTCAGTGACGATTCTTTGATTTTTCGTGAGTGAAGATATGACTAGCGAAGGTTTTGTAAAAGCACAAACTGTTAACTTGCCCAAAGTAGACTCATTTATGCTGCTCGAATTTATGAACGTCAACAAATTTAATGACGTCACTCCATGGGGCAGCCATCTTTATGACGTAAAGCGCGTTTTGGCGGACTTTAAAATTTTATGATTTTTGAAGTCGTTTTAGAAGTAAAGTTTATATTTTTTGAAAAAAATAGACATGCAAAGTGTTAGTAGACCTTATAAAGCGTCAATTCCTATCAATAGCAAAAGTTATTCTTGTACCCTATTATATTACAAAAAAAGCCACATCAAACTTTCCACACTCAGGGCCAACTGCACCGTTTCTTCCTTCATAAGTGAAACTTTCTCCATTAAGTAAAACTTAGTGTAATTCAACTGCACCGTGTCTTATTTAGCAAAGTCGACCAAAGACAGGATGTGGACAGGCGGACAGGGATTTTGATTTTGGTGAAAATTGAAATGTGATAGATGTGATACTAAATTCCGATAATGAGAATGACAATTATATATAAAATATAAACAATATAGAATATAGTCAAGTAAATGAAGAGCTGCGTCTCCCAGTGATTTATGCCCAGTGTTCAAGGATAAAACTAACAAACAAGGATGTGCATGCCCACCGCGGCCCTGATTTCGGATAGGGTGTTGTGAAAATATTTGGAAATATATTCCTGGGAACACCAAACTCAATTAATTCCATTTCGTGAAGGTCATCAAAAAGCTCTATATCCATTATTGATTCAATTTTGTTTGATTTTATAAACTAACCTATCTATATTTTGATAATTTGGTCTGCCAAGTGCCAAGACATAACCTCACTTTCACATAAGTAGGATTTAAGTAGAACCTACACTTCGAGTTACGTTAAGAACGACTTACGAAGTGGTGCAGTCACACATATTTCATAAGTCTTACTTAGGGGCTTAAGTAGCACCGGTGCAGTTGGCACTCAGCACATAATCATATCATTATCATATATCATACCATTATCATATTATACTATTGGCCGTCGGACCATCCGTCAAAAGTTGCCCGCTATACCATGCTCCAATGTTACCGTACCGATCCGAAAGGTCTTCACTGTACCGATTTATAGGAATCCAAAAGTTTTATTGAGTCGTCAGTCCAGTGTGTGTCCTGTTTCAAGATTTTGAGTAGAGGGGATAATCACAGACCTCTCAATATTATGAATGTCCTGATTTCTAGCTTATGAGGACTAGACAAGAAACTTTAGTATAGCATGATTTGTGAAGATCGTAGTAGAGATGCACCTAACTCCCATATCAATCAAATCTTGTCGAAAAACGTTAATTGATGCACTTTTATTACCATCATTTCGGTCGAATACTCAAATAAAGAATATAATTAAGCGTGAAATGTACACTTTATCCTTAACGGATGATTTTATCGTATCAACATTAAAAAGCAGTTAATTTGTATCAATCAAATTAAGAATGTCAACAGTAAGGGGAGCGGGCGTAGTTGTTACATAATATAATGTGCCGGGGTAATTTGTTAAGTGGTAGTTTAGACGAAAGAATCGTGAGATATGCATCAAGGTTTCCAACTATGGTTATTAATAATGTAATCAATCTTTTGTAACGGCTTTTTTTACGAAAGTGAATTGAATATTCAATATACGCCATACCCCACACCATCAGGTGGTAGAAAAGGCTCATTGACTGTATATTTATCTCATGGTTTCAAAAAAATATATATCAGATACCAGAGGCGTAAACATGTATACTTTGGCAAGTTTATCTGAAACCGTGAAAGGAATGCAGTCGAAACTATCGACATTGCCACATTTAACTATGAAAAAACTGAAGTACTTACTATGTAGTGATAATAATTAGAAAAGGGTCTTTTTATTATCAACAATATTTAAAATATGATTAAACGTTAATTTTATAATGTACTTGTTTCCTTGGATTTATTCTATTAACATTATTTTTTCAATTTATGAATATTTAAAGATGAACACTTTTCCAAATATGTTATGGGCTTCTTAAAGCTCTGGCAACGTTGTACGAAAACCATAATGACCACACCCCCGAATTACATAATTGGTGATTTGTATATCGACCAGCTGACTTCTCATTGGCAAGCGCGTGCGTGAGATCTTCCCTCTCACTTCGTCAGTTGACTGATATTGATTTATCCAGTGGCGTTATTATTGTCAGTTACCTTTTTATTTTCAGTTTTACTTGGTAAAATAGGTACCGTACGCCATTTATACGTTTGACAGATAGGCGCCATGTTTTTCCTCGCCTCTTACCGATCCCGTATAGCTTCAGATAAACTTGCCAAACTATAACTACCACTGCAAATTTGACAAAGTGTGCTGTCCGGCAAACTTTTACCGACTCCATCAGAAGATTGCTGACGTCGTATTATACCTCTTCATATCCCTTTTCAACTGTCAGTCCCAAACTCTTGTACCGTTTCCAATAAATCTCAAACGAGTTTGTTCACTTATAATGCCGCATGGCTGTTGGAGTATATCATTGGTATTTTCCTAGAACTTTTGCCTCAATAACCCTCCTGCAGAAAGACGTAGTGCTGCAGCTTCTATAAGTTTTTACCTATCTAGATATCTATCTATCTAACACAGTGATACTTCTGTCTTTGGCTAAATATAATATTCTTGCTCCTACACCTTCCTGAGTTTGTGAGCAGGCTATTTCTGCATTAGTTTCAGGACTTTCCTCCCATGCTGTCCTACGACTGTCTTGAAGTAAACCGAAATTGGGAAGTATTCCTATTATGGGTCGGTTTCCAACTCTTTTGTATATATAGCCTGTTACATATCTTACGTGCAGATCGCTCATGAGCAACTCCTCTCTGGTGCCTGATTCAGCAACACTTCTGATTCGGCTGTTGGGGTGTTGTTGTGATGCCTTTTGGTCAATATGATAAGTTAACAATAATATTTAAACAAAAGACATAAATTCCCTTGAAGCTAATTTCAATAAATCATGAGAATAGAAGTAGGAAGGTTGCACGTACGAAGTCAAGTTCAGAGCGTGAAATAAACATAAATAGTATTCCAAACCAATGGTTCAATAAAACTCAAACTGAATAGTATTATTTATATTTACTTATGATGAACTTGACTTGTCGTATAAATATGCAAACGATAGTGTTTTAAGAATTACTATTAATATTAGGGTTAATATTCCTGTAAGATGACCCTCCGAGTGACCAGCAACACCACCTATTCAGAGGCCTTTCCACACCTATAATCTACCAAAGCTTCCATCGACAATACATTCATTACATTGTTCTCATAGTTGCGGGGTAGGATGGCATTAGAATACCCACTCAGCTATTCAGCGGCTCACCTGCCGAGTCTTTGGTACCATACACCGAATCTTATACTGTCATGAGTCTGAAGACCCCTTCATATAAGCAAATAAGCAGTTTTTCCTTCACATTCAACTGCACAGGTTAAGGACTATCGTACTTATTCGAATTTTGGAAATAACCAATTTCTCTGTGTATTATTTAGAAGCAATAATTTGAGTAGTTCAGGATATAAATAAATGAAAAAGTGGAAAATGAAATGCAGTATTGGTAATTTCTAATTACGCCACGAGGCGAGAAAATAAATCAAACATTTTATTTCTATCTCTAAGAAGTACAGAAAATCTCCAATGTATCGGATTAAAGTTCTTTTAAATGAGTCCCTGCGGTAATATATCGCAGAGTTAAAAATATATTCCAGATAGACGAAAATATCCCATACCTTCATCATTGTGAATTGAATTATTTCAACGATGCATCATCTAATAAAGTATCTGTTTGACGTATGCGAAATTAAAACGGTAATTGATATATCATTCACTATACATTCCCGATTTGGTCTCAAATAACTGATGTGAATGCATTGTTTTTCACAAAAAATAACACAACTGGTATTGGATAATATCTGTTGTTTCGAAGGCTATCGTTCATAAAAGCACTAACCCAGTTCTCTTTTTCGAATAATCTCTGAGCTCTGTATCTGTATCTGTAGAGTAGGGAGGGTGAGTGTAGGCTCACAGCACTGACCCATTGTACATCCTCCCGAGCAGTTGTCCTCCCAGGTCATCGTCCATCCTGTCCTTCCCAGGAAGGTGGATAGGTCACTAGGAGACCGGTGGGTGTAATTTGGGCGCTAACCATCCTTCTTTACCTGTCTGACCAAGAAGGGTAGATAATCCGACATATATTTTGGGCGCTAAGAAGTGCAGGTAGGTCGAGTCATAAAATAGCTCTTATCTTAATAATTTAACCACCATTATTTGGGAAAACCCGAAAGTTTTCTATTTCTTATTTTCTGATATTTTTATACATAGTTACACTTTGATCAACCGGGTTTGGGCCTGGGTTTTCTTGTTTTTTTTTAGTTTTCTATTTCTTATTTTCTGATATTTTTATACATAGTTACACTTTGATCAACCGGGTTTGGGCCTGGGTTCTTTTGTTTTTTTTTAGTTTTCTATTTCTTATTTCCTGATATTTTTATAAATAGTTACACTTTGATCCACCCTGGGGAAGGCAACCATCATAGCGGAGGTGGAAAGGGGTTCTCCTCAAGGAGGCGTCTTATCGCCTCTTTTGTGTGCGATTCTAGTAGACACACTTCTAGTGAGGCTTTCAGATGAAGGTATTCAGTGCCTGGGGTATGCGGACGATCTTGCTATCGTTATAAGAGGACGGTTTCCAGACACAATATCAGAGCGCACCCAAAGGGCGCTTGATATAGTGAGAGGTTGGTGTAGGGAGGAAGAACTGACAGTGAACCACCACAAAACTACACTGGTACCGTTTAAGAGAGAATTGCAAGGTCTACAAAAGCCGCAAATTAACGGAGTGGAAATTCCATTTGCAAAAGAAGTTAAATACCTAGTGGTGATATTTGACCAAAAGCTCACATAGAACTCCCACATTGGAAAAACCACACACCAGGCCAAAATCGCCCTTGGAAGGTGCAGCCAAATGTGTGGGAAGAATTGGGCATTGAATCCCAACATGACCAAATGGTTATATACACAGGTTGTGAGGCCAATGATAACCTATGAATCAGTTATCTGGTGGCCCAGGACACTGCAGATTGGAGCGCAGAGGCAGTTAAGTGGTATTCAAAGGCAGGCCTGCTTAAGTATCACAGGGGCCATGAAAACGACTCCGATTGCAGCCCTGGAGGTAATAGTAAACCTACCACCACTGCATATCCTCATTCAAGGAAATGCAATATCTGTTAGTCACAGATTATTACAGGGACCTTCTCCGATAAGCCAAAACGACGGTAAGCTCTACAAAGAGCTATATGAAGAAATAAAGGCAGATCCAATACTGGGAATGCCAACGGATCAGATTGCCTCACAATATAGTTTTAAAAACGACTATACAGTTTACATTCCAGAGACAAAGGACTGGGAAGCAGGGCCTTCTATAACAGCGAATCTCAACTGGTACACTGATGGATCGAAAACAGACTCCGGAGTAGGAGCCGGAATATATGGAGTACAAGAGAAGATCACGATCTCTCTAAGCCCAGGGAAACATGCTACTGTCTTTTAGGCAGAGGTACTGGCGGTGCAATGCTGTGCAGAAGAGTTGATAAGGCAGGAGGTGGATAACCAAAGAATCGTCATCTACTCCGACAGCCAAGCAGCACTTAAGGCGATACGCTCATATAAGATAACATCAAATCTGGTCTGGGAGTGTCGGAAGGCCCTAAACAGACTAGGCAGTCATAATAGAGTGACCCTAGCCTAGATACCAGGCCACCAAGGAATAAAGAGCAATGAAAAGGCTGATTAATTAACCAAGCTGGGAGCAACGGAGGTCATGATAGGGCCAGAACCTTCCTGTGGAATTGCAAAATGCCTAAGTAAAAAGAGCATCCACAAATGGATTAACAACCAGGCGTTGCGCTGGTGGTATGAAACCCCAGGCCAAAGACACGCAAAATTATTCCTTAAAAGCCCTTCGACAAAACTGTCACACGACCTTCTACGTCAAAGTCGGGAAACGACGAGGATGATGGTGAGAATGCTGACCGGACATTGTAGGCTGAGGAAACATATGCACACAATTGGCCTTGCAGATAAAAGCCTATGCAGATTCTGCCAGGGAGAAGACGAAACCGCGGAGCACATACTCTGTGAGTGCGAAGGCCTAGCAAGGGTGCGGTTTCACTTACTCGGAGAAGAAAAACCGAGGGCAGAGAGCTACGCAAGGGAGGCGGTATCCAGGCTATTAAGTCTAATAAAAAGAATAAAGGTAGATATTGAGCTTCACAATAGATCTGCAAATGTCGCAGTGGGATAGGACAAAGAGCCACTCCAATTCTAATCTAATCTAATCCACACTTCGATCATCCGGGTTTGGGCCTGGGTTTTATTGTTTTTTTCAGTTTTCTATTTATTAGCGCCCAAAGGATTAAAATGACTCTTCGGTCTTGGCGCCCAGTTTACATGTTGTAAAAAGCGCATTAATCTTTTAGTGTCCAAATTACATCCGCCCCTAGGAGACATCTCCTTTATATCGGTAGGTGTAGGCCAAGACTCACCGAACAAACCCTCTCTTATTGACGATAACTCCGGACACTCCAATAAGACATGCCTTACTGTTTTATTTTCCTGTTCACACATCCTGCATAGAGGTGTGTCCACTAGCCTCATAGTATGGAGATGTTTCCTTAGTTGACAGTGGCCAGTCAGAAATCCTACTGTTAAACGTAGGTTTTTCTTGGTCATCGCCGAATAATTCTTCGGCGCCAGCTTTCAAGGGTCGCCAAATCCCTGAGTTACTGTGTCGTCGTCTTCCGTACACGATTTTAAGCTCCCAGGCTGTAAAATACAAGATGCTCCAAAAGGTCAAATACATAATTAGAATAGTAGGCTACCTCTCCGGTTATCTTGCTTCCCAAAGGACGGAGCAGATCCAGGTAATCCTGACTTATGAATGTAAACTTTTCATGTAGTATCTGCAAGTCAGTAATAAGATTGACTTCATATCAGCTGTTAATTTAGAATTGGTTCGGAAACGAACTCTTTCTTCTTCTCCGTGATTTTTTTTCAACACAGATGGATAATGAAAGACACTTGTAATATTTGCGAATCACTCAAAAGTTTCAGCCACCATTGCCCACTGCTACGTGAGCTGCAGCAATAACGTCATATTCTCGGTGCTTTTACCTCATCAAATATTTCTGGTAGAATTTTTTCCATCTTCCTAGTACCTTTCACTTTTTCCGTGAGTCGCAAATACCTTTCCTTGACTGGAATGGATTTTCGATATTGAGAAGAATATCTTTTTTCACTTTTTTCGACCTCACAGCTTATATTGCCCGGTTGAACTACGTTTAAACTACAACTATAATAGGTAAAACTGTTCCCTATTTAAAAAATCTAAGTGCTTATCCTATTTTTCAACTACAATCAGGGGTGATTCGACATTTTCTTGTCATCATTCTGCAGTATAAGCTATTTCGCGTGTTGTGGTTTTCAGCTGCAATTGGTCGTCATGCTTCGAATGGAGTTCTTAACTTAAATGAAGTGAATTAATGAATAATTATTATAAAGAATATATTCCTTACTTTGTGGACACATTGTATAAATTTACCGACGGTCTCAATAATATCGCCAAAACTAGGAAATTGATACGAGCAAAATATATTCTCCATGGTGACAGACGGATTTTATTCTCTCTTTGAACGTTCCAACGAAATTAAATCCAGAGAGTTTCACGAATCTCCACACTGAATAGAAGATATAAAACAATTTCCCGCGAAATTTTCATGCAAACTGTCCCATTTACCACCAAAAACATCTATCGCGAAAATCTTCTCATCCTTCTGAGTAGGTAGGTACTTTGAAGTTATCTTTTAACGCAAGCTTCAACGTAACGCCCAAATCGCAACAGCTACTGTTACATTAAGACCTCACGTAATTAATATCTAAATATTAGTTTTCCTTCATATAATCCTCGGAAATTAATTGGAGCTTTGCTTTGAGGATAATAACAATCGAAAATTACGATTTTACCTCCAGCTCCTCTTTTATGCCTCGTATCCGATTTAATGGAATAGTGTAGGAAAGAAACTGTATAAAGCAGACAAGTCTGATAATGTTTTGAAATAATTTGTTGTTCAGTTACGAAATGTCATGATTTTGTCACTAGCTGAGTAATGAAAACGTGCCAACAGATGCATTATTTGTTTCTACGAGAGTTGTCTTTCATATTTTTTCATGCAGAACTAGACAATAACAGTAAATAACTTTCAAATAGGTACAAGTGTTTTTCAAAGTATTTTACAAGGAAGAAAAAACCATTTTTAAATCCTTTACCACCAATTTTGGAAGTAGTTATTCCACTCGTTCGTTGGTACATTCAAAATAGAGTTTTTGAAGGAACAGATGATAATTAGTTTTCGGAAAAGCGAAAAATTCGTTAGAAATTAGGTCGGGACTGTATGGAGGATGGACCAACAATTCAATGTTTTCTTTCTTTAAGAACTTAACTTAACTTAGTGGAAGAGAATATTAGTCGTTAAGATGTTTTTCGAAACGCAGCAGTTACTTCCGACTGGCATTTATTTTCGGGTTCATAGAATCAAAACCAAATTTCCTCACAACTTACGATACTGTATATATTTTTTGAAATTCGCATTTTGACACCAATTGACTCTCAATTGCTTTTTTTCCATTATGTTCTTAAAAATGCCCGATGATGCTCCAATTACACGGTATGTGACATGTCGATTTTCCTGAATCATCATACGTGCAGCACGCTTTTCTGGGTGACTGCCATTTCTGTTCTTGTTCTTTTCTGGGATCGTCGCTAAGATTAATCCGTCCACCTTGAAAATTATTTTTGTACAACTGCCATTAAAAGTAACATTTTTAATGCCTGTCAATTGGTGTTAAAAGAAGACGTTCACAAACGTTCATATAACGCATAGACAGATACACAAGGCGACGAATATCTTCCGTCGACATCGAAAAAAATAAGACTCGCCCGTAAAATAATGACACTTTCTTTATTATAACAAATGTCCGAGTCGTCAGAGTCCGTTTTTTTGAAGTAGCATTCGTAAAATTCTTTTTCTTTTAGTGATTTCGACAACAATTTTAGACAGAGAAAATAAAGTGCAGACGAATATAATTACACAGTATTTTAGAAAATTTGCAACAATTGAAACGGGTTAGCGATTTTTTGAAAAATAAAAAATAAAAAATTCAAATTGAATACCAACCTTCATATTCTTCTATTAAAAAAGAAATCATTTTTAATATAACAATATATTATAACATACAATATAAAATAGCATAAAACAAGCATAATGTTAATTAATAATAATATTAATATTAAGAATATTGTTTTTTGCTACATTGACAATCTTTTATATGATATGATATATCAACCACCTTAAGAACTCAGTTTAGGTACAGCACTGAACGTAACGGTCTGAAACTTGGGCGTTAAATTAAATAAACATGAGGGTTAATTTTGAAATTTGATATTATTTGTTGACAGGTATCAACTATGCTATTATATGCAACACCTGAACCCTCGTATATCCAAGAAATTGGGGGTAACATTAACTCAAAAGTCAGTCAGTGGATTGTTTTAATAAAATGAGCTTTCTTCGAAACAAATATGCACTTTTATTGAAAGTTTAATAAATTAATTTGACTCGTTTAACTAATTACTTTGTGGTATATTTTTGAAGGGATAATCTCTGGTATATATTTAGCCAGAATCGACTTCGGGACAAAATTATCTCATCATCCTTCATTCGTTGCCACTTTGATACCCCAATCGGAATTAATAGATTAATCAAGTTCTAATTTGCACGAAATTTGATATCTAATAGGTTATTTATGTACCCGGAGCGTGTTCTCAATATTTGTCGACAATATTATAAGACATTTTTTATACTGATTATCTCGAAGTGGGTGCTGTAACAGCATTGAATAGTTTTACGGAAAAACCATGAAGCAACGATTGATATAGCGCGTTGCAAGATTGCACGATGTGGTTGAACATTATCGTCTAAAAAGAGGAAAGTTGGTACAAATCGTATAACGTTGTCAATAACTGGTACGTAAATCTGCGCAGTCATGTTTCCACTAACAATTCTCTACGCCCATTCAAACAAATGCCTCCTTAAACAGCAACTGTACCATCTTCAAACGTATGAACTTCCTGTAATGCTGAATTTATTATGTGGACTCTTACTTTGTGGAATCTACTCATATTATAAACACGCCAACTATTGGAACATCGTATCGTCCATAACTCGCATCATGTGTGAACAACTCGGATTACAAACCAATGGTTCAATAAAACTCAAAGTCCAAACCACAAAATTTAATAAAAGTTCCTCAAAAAGACACTTATGATGTGCTACTAGTTTCGCTACAATATTACCATCATCAGGCTACAATATAAAGAGAAAAGGTAAACTTAATACATGAAGATCTTACAAGATTATGTTAAAATAATTAAGCAAGAGTTGTTAATAGATATAAAATGAATATGAAAATAATATTAAAGTTAATAATACAAAATTGAGAATATTACAATTGTTAATATCAAATAAAAATTATTAATATAATTGAAAGGTTAATGAGAATCTTACAAATTACAACTTTGATAATATAAATTATAAATTTGGGTAGTCAAATTGAAATAAAATAAAATAAATCATAGTTACCTGTATGAAATATATAATCCAAAGATCAACAGGTTGTTGCCAAAAATTTTATATGTTAAAACATATTTTTATCAAATAAATTACAAGTTTATTTGAGTGGTAAGGAAAGAAAAGCAAATGGAGAAAACATTGGAAATATTAAAATAATTTGAAGTTAATTAAAATGTTAGCCTAATGGACTATGCCAAAAGGGGGGGTTTCAAAGAACTTTAGTTTTTGATTTTAAACTTACATTTGAATTGTTCGAAAGTACTATTTAAATGGGGATGGGGAAGGAAAATTTTTGTTAATGTCTGAACATAATGAAATTGTCCAGAATTAACAACGAAATATTTCAAATGGCTTAAACTAGCCACTGAAATTATATGATAGGTTAAAATAACCATTATCAATATAAATAAAGTCATGATGAATAATCAAATTATCCATTAAGATATCAAAATTTTTAAACAAACTTTATGTTAACTTCACTGTAGCACATGGACTGAACTAACCTCAATGGTGACCGGAAATACAAATGAAATCATGACATTGACAGATATCACATGATAATCAAATTTGAATATTTAAAATTAGTATCTAGTATTTCTATGAGAGATTGGCAAACAACTAGTGATCAATGAAATTATTAACATTTCATTTACAAAAAGAAGAAGAAGAATGAATTAATATATATATGACAATAATGACAATAAAATATCGAAAACTAATAAACAATATAATACGAAAAATCAAATACCTCAAATCCTTATAAATCTGCTATAAAAAGTATTAGTAACAACTTATATATGTTAGGGGGGTAAATGTAAGAAAATATAATTTTCTGTAGAAGAAATCTGTTCATTAAGGCAAGTGACACCACTATCTAAAGAAGCTCTATGAATCTCGAAGCTTTCTAGTAAATTCATTCTAATACCTTTATTACAAGAATGTAGCATTTCAACTTCAAAATTATCTGGAGAATGATGTTCATTTAAAATGTGATTAGCAAAGGCGGAAGGAGAATTATTAAAATCATAATTGGGATATTTCTTAATACAATTCTTATGCTCCATAATACGGTATTCAAGTCTACGACCACTCTGACCTACATATACAGCATCACAATCATAACAAGATATTTTGTAAACACCTGATTTATGTAACATAGGAACTATATCTTTATTCTTTGCAAAAATATGTTTCAAAGAAAAATCACTCTTTAATGCTACTGAAATATTGTATTTTTTGAAAACTTTAGCAATTCTATGTGAGACATCTCCTAAATAAACTAAAGAACCTATAAAATTGTTATTATCAATATCAAAATTGTTAATTGTAGGAAAAGAAGGTTTAAATTTGTAAAAGTGTTTTAGATACATTTTTTGTATAGTCTCTAATGGAAAATTATTATTAGTTGCTAACTGCTTAATCACATCAATTAATTTTGTGGTTTGGACTTTGAGTTTTATTGAACCATTGGTTTGATTTCATACAACCACATTTGAGATATAGATGAGCTCTTAGAGTTAACTCGGATTAATATTCGAGCATACATCTGAATCTGTATTAATAGAACTCCTCTCAAAAGTCGTTTAGAAAGTAAGTTACAATTGAAACCGAAACACCAGTAGAATTCAAAAGACGCTGTTATATGATCCGACTAGTAGGTACTCAGAGGTTTTCTACGGATAGGGTTTACTTAATTTTTCCGAATGCCTCAGTGATATACGTCCTATCACGATTTTGCCAACAATATTCAACATTCTAGAAAGAATTATAGACCAGCAAATTCGTTGTCATCTAGCTACCTACAATATACTCCCCTAAAATCAATCAGTTTTAGAGCAGGGCACAGCTGCGACACTGGTCTATTAAATATCAAAGACGACATATTCAGAGAACGTGATAAGGGTAAGATTGGAGTGTTAATATCATTTGACTATAGTAAGGCTTTCCTTTCTTTCCAAAAAAGCTTCACGTGTATGAAGGACTGCTATGATCTGGCCAATACATATAGTGTTTGCGACAACTATTGAGGCATTGCACTTCTGGAAGTGATGTATAAAATACTAGCTCACATAATAAGAAACAGATATGCAAACGAAAACATAAAAGAATATCAAGGAGGTTTCCGCAAAGGTAGTTCAAGTATAGATAGATATTTACCATAAAGTGCCTAATGAACAACAGATATGAACTAAATTCACCATTGCGTACAACACAGGCGTATGACTTAATTGACATACAAACCATGAGCAGATTGGGACGGTAAAACTCTTAAAAATGGTAACTTTGCAGTAACTGAAACCTCGAACAAAGTTTGAGTTTTCAATAGAGGTTTAAGACAAGGGGATCCACTTTCCACAGTTCTATTCAATCTGGTGCAAGAAAGTATAATGAGGGACAACTCAATAGATCCAAAAGCGATACTATATTATTAAAAACACCAAGTAATAGCCCATGCAGATGATATCGCAAAATAAAAAAAACACAAAAAGTACCAAAGAAAATCTTCAGAAACCTGGAAGATAAATCGAGACAGTATTGCTCTTTATAGCAATGAAGGAAACACTGACGGTCTTATTAATAAGCACGGAGTAACCTAAGACTAACTTTATCCTATGCTCAAACCATCAGTTTGACAGATACGCTATTTAATAAACGCATTTTAGACATGGAATAGGCTACTCCGAGGTTAGTCTGGGACTAACTGGTAGTAATTTTAATCTAAGGAAATAGGTAGTTTAAGCTCGGAATAACCTTCGACTAAATTTAATTTTAGTTTTGTTGAACTGTCAATTGTGGTGTCAATATGTTGTCATATCGTAATTCGAAATTCAGTTTGTCGTTTTTGTATTATCAGTTCATATCATTATTCAGTTTATTATTATTAATTAAGCTTATTTACTAAGTATTTGTGTTGGTTCGGTGAGTAGTAATAATTTTGCGATGGAAGGAAGATATTATTATTCGGATGATTTGAGAATGATGGAAGGATTGGAAGAAGCAGAGAATATTCGTCCGATCAGAAAAATTAAATGTTATAAAATTCGGGCTAATCCCTCAAAAACATTGTTATGAGCGGAATTTGCAGCTATCAAATCAAAAATTAAATATTTTCATCATTTTCTATTTAATTTTTCCTTTTCTTTTTGTTGCACAAATTTTTCATGTACTTGCGTTGCATAGTAATCTGGAGTTCCTCCTCAGCGCGCCTTTTTTCGATTTATTCAATTTGCAAGTGAATTTCATGCAAAATTCGGAAATACTACTTTTAACACAAAATACAAACTGAGAGATGATAATAATAAGATAACTTGCTATTTTTGAAATCAATGAACAGAGCACTGACACATGTCACAATAAAAAACAGAACATATGTCACCATAACGTCACGTTATTGGTCAATTCCTACCATAAAACTGTGAATCTTCCTTAAGTCTTGTCCTAATCCAGTAATAAGGATAGAGTAACTATTACCTCCTCAGTCGGAGTTTATTATTAGCAATTGTATTACTCCTTTAAACCGACGCTAGTCTCAGAGTAACTAGTCTCTGACTTATCTAGGAGTAAGTGCGGAGTAAGAAATTTTTATTAATAAGACAGTAAATAATTAGAAATGAATGCCGATAAAAACACGAAAATAGATATTATTGATTGTCTAGTTGTCATATTTTTTTCGTTGTGTCAGATAAGGACCAAAAATTATTTTATTACTAGTTAATCTTGACAACGGTAGCTGGAACGCTACCGAAACGTCGAAATAAAAAATAAAAAACCATTTTTGTGGTTTGATTCCCAAAAAATAAGAGAAAAAAGAATAGTTTATGCCACAAGGAACTTAAAGAAGATATTTAGATATAAGTACCTTCGAATTTCTGGGAGTAGCAGACAATAGGATAATGAAAGCCAGCAGATTTAACAAGAACAACAAAGATCAGACTATACAAGATAATCATACAACATACACTTTTATAAGGAAGTGAAGCTTGGAAATGCTTCTTGGAGGTGAAGGAGATAAGAAAAGAAGGAGATGACCTAAGAAGAAGTGGATGGATGCTGTGAAAGAAGATTTGAAACAGTTGGGAATAGTGGACTGGAATAAGATTGCAAGAGATCGAATAAAATGAAGAAATTTTACAAATAAAGTGGAAGCTATGGCCGGTGAGACTTAACACGCTTAGTAACTTTCAATGTGACGAACCATCAATGACTTTTAGCTGTTTCAAGCTACATAAGTTTTAGTCCAAAAAATTGTTGATTTTTCTTAAATTATTTAAGTTGAAGGGGTCAAAAGATTATGCTCTGAGGTTATCACTTTGAAGCTTGATATATAAATCGTGGAGTTGTCCAAGGCTCTATTCGAGTGCCTTTGTTGTATACAATATATACAAGTAATTTTACATCGGTTGTGAAAAATTGCCCTTTTCATATGTAGGCTTATGATTCACAATTATACTACTTTTTTGACCCCTCATTAATTACATAATCAAAAAAATATCAATGAGAATGTAGTCTAAAGTAATAATTCATAATTTTTAACAATATATCCAATATTTGTGGACTTTATTCCTATAATATAACACAGACTCTAGCAAACTACCCACCATTTCCTTTTTTTTTCAAATTTCTGTGAGCTATTTCACGAAACCTCTCGTAACAACTCATTAACCTTTCCAAAGTTGATAATAAATCAACAATAAACTAAGAAGGTTACCTATCTGTCACACTATTTAACACACCATTATCTTCACGTTTATTTTCTTTGTAACCTAAATGCATAAAATTAATGATAAAACACACGTAAGCATGTAAATTAAATTCATTTGAATTGATAAGCTCCATGATTCTTCAAATTAACTACATTGTTGGCTAATACCAAGAACAGCAGAAGGAAATAATCACAAATCCTTTCCCTGGCGACGAAAATATGAAAGTAATTGTACGGTATTTTCTTTTTCTTCATGTGCTTCAAAGTTTACGTGTTATAACCATTGTTTTTGTATAAACATCACACGAAGACATGCATGTAAACTTCAATCCACTTTTCAGATCTCAGGAGCAAGTATTATAAATATCCACAGTCCACACCCATGATCGAAATTTTGCAGGTTAAATTTGCATCAAACTCTCCCATTTCCCATTTATTTTAGAAATACTGTTGATTGTTTCTGCTTTGCTTTGGATTTTAAATAACTCCATACAGAAAAATATAATGGAGTTGAGTCAGGCATGTTGCTTTAATTACTATAAAAATCGACCTGTCCAATCTTCTTACTCACTATATAAAAATAGAGAAGCTAAGAGTGAAATGTATAATAGTATAGTTAGAGTTCATATAATACCCTTCTTTATGGCGTGCCGTTTTGGTATTTAATAACATCGTTTTAAAAACAAAAACAAAAATATCTCTTCTTTCAAAAATGTTTATTCCCTAATTATTCTGTTAATGAATTAAAATTATGTTTTTCATAATAATAATACAGAAATTTCCATTATGAAAAACATAATATAAATTGCCGATTTAAAATTATGAAATACATAATAAAAATTCATGAATTAGAATTATGAAAAACATAGTAGAAATTCAATTTCCACTATGTATTGAGGTTGCCTATACTAATCTGATGCAAGTACCTGAAATCGTATAGTAAATGCATTACTGCAGAATGGCAACCTCAATACATAATGTAAATTGAATTTTAATTCTTGAATTTCTATTATGTTTTTCATAATTTTAAATCGGTAATTTCTATTATGTTTTTCATAATAGAAATTCGTGTATTATTATTATGAAAAACATAATGGAAATTCAACAATTAAAATTATTGAAAACATAATAGAAATTCGAGAATTAAAAATATGAAAAACATTATACAAATTCTAAAATAAAATTTATTGAATAAATAATACAAAACGGATTTGTATTATGTTCTTCATAATCTTTTTTCTTCAATTTCCATTATGTTTTCAATAATTTTAATTGTTGAATTCTCATTGTTTTTTATAATAATAATACACGAATTTCTATTATGAAAAACATAATAGAAATTACCGATTTAAAATTATGAAAAACATAATAGAAATTCAAGAATTCAAATTATTGAAAACATAATAGAAATTCAATTTACATTATGTATTGAGGTTGCCTATTCTGCAGTAATGCATTTACTATACGATTTCAGTTACTTGCATTAGATTAGTATAGGCAACCTCAATATATGATGGAAATTGAATTTCTATTATGTTTTTCATAATTTTAATTCATGAATTTTTATTATGTATTTCATAATTTTAAATCGGCAATTTATATTATGTTTTTCATAATAGAAATTCCCGTATTATTATTATGGAAAACATAATTTTAATACTTCAACAGAATAATTACGAAATAAAAATGTTTGAAAGAAGAGATATATATTTTTTTCCTCTTTTAAAACGACACGCCATACTTCTTGGTGTGCGTCATCGTTTGTTAATGTCCTTTTCAACACATTACGTTGGAAGAAATGGAAAAAAAGGCGGGTCTGTGATTAATCCTAATCAAAATATCACAATAATGAACTGTATAAATGTATTACAAACGTTAACCCTAATCTTTGACTTGAAATATTTAGATTGAAATGTTGTTGTTGTTGAAATGTTTGGATTATTATATTAAATTATATAAACTATAATATAAAAGTCTTTTGAGTATTGCATAGTTGGCGTCTGCCAACAAATGTCAACTGTCAAAATTATCTGTCATGCTTAGTTAACTTAACGTCAAAGGTCCAGAACGTTTCACTTGAAGCTTCACTCAAGTTGATAAGTCAATTGAAAAATGGAATGAATCCGAGGAATATTTCGCTTAATAATTCTCACAATATTTTCGAGAACAGATTGTTGTCTCAACAAAAATGTGATGGCAGTCACACAGGAAAACGTCGATGCTGTACGTGGGCTGATCCAAGAAGATCGTCATGTCACATATCGCGAAATTGGAGTATCATCGGGCAATGCAGAAACCACAAAAAAAATCAACATGAAGAAAAATATTTGTACAAAAATTAGTTTCTCGTTGAATTCTGCATCTGCAGAAAACTATTAGTCAAAAAACACTAAGTCGGTTCAACACAGGAAAGTTAGGAAATATTACAGTATTGTCATTGGTGATGAATCCTGTATTTGGTAGCACGACTAAATATCCTGTCCAAAAATATTCTCAACCAATAAAATCTTGTTCAAGAATATCCTTAACTGAAAATATATACAGATAACGTAATTTCTTATGGAACCTTTATGGATTACACAAGTACGACAAGGAAAATATGAGAAAAACAGCTTGAAAGAGAGAGAAAGTATAACTGTACGCGCGTATCGAAGGCGTGTACCCAGGTCTAGGGGATGGCCGAATGTTGATTGTCCTTTACAGAGAGTAAGAGAATTCACTAGTAGGTGGTATTCAGAACGGACAATAAACATTCGGCCATCCCCTAGACCTGGGTACACTTGGTTTGAAATGTGAATTTTATATTGGAATCAATATTGGCGAAATATTGGCTGAATATTGGTAAAGTAAAATATTGATGAGCCAACGCCTCTAATATTGCGTCTACATTGCGTCTGCAATTATTGGTATTCAACATTGTTGTCGACTAAAATTGGGAATAGCTTTTACAGATAAGTACATTTGGCAAAAGCGTTTAGACTGGGGGACACTGAGCACACTGGCTGCGCACAATTATTCTTCTCTCTCTTTTAGGTAGATTTTCTAATATTTTCCTTGTCGTACTTGAGTAAATCGTATGTCGCGAATAGAATTTTCGCAATCTGTATAGTACATTCAGTACATTTTTTTCTTAAGCGTTTAACAACTGTCTTCAGATGAAAATAATTTCTTTCTACACTTTACAGTTTACAGTGCTTTGGTTTTGTCCGTGAGACACTATTTAATAAGTATTTATTGAATGTATGAAAACACTGGCACTTGCAGAAATATCGAAATTTGTCTAATTTTTTTAATAAAAAATTTTATGACCATATAAAAAGACACAATTTTTCATTTCTATCGAATTTTGATTTATTGAAAAAAAAGGTCTCCCACAATTTTTTTTTTCGAGAGATTAATAACGATTGAATATTGTATAGATATGAAATTTCAGGATGAGATTTGGCGACATTCTCGAGCACCGTCGAAACCTATCAAAATCGAAAGGTAAAGTAAGTTCGAGAAGAAAAGCTCGTATGGTAAAAACCATTTTAGCGGTGGGTATGGCGTGTACGGTATTTCAAAAATGTTAAAATAACAGTTACTTGGGCATTCTCGGGCGCGTCAGATATTCATACCACGTATGCCCCAAGTGCCTCTAATAACAAAGGTATACTAATCTGCCGGTTTGCGTGGTGGGGGTAGGCATATAAAGTAGTCAAAAATCCGAAAAAAAAATCAATCGAGCGCGTCAGATTTTCGGAAGGGGTGTTAAGTAGGCCCCAAGGAAGCTCCCTTCAAAAAAACTGACGATTTCGGCGTGACGATAAGTTACGACAAATTTTTGAAAATGCAAAAAAAAGTTCTTTTGAAATACTCGAGCGCGTCAAATTTTCATAGGGAAGGTTTATCTCGGTATCCTGAAAACATATTCTCTTAATCTGACCAAAATGTTGGTGGGTTCTCTTAATCTGACCGAAAAAAGTTTTTTTTCTGGACGGCATATTTCTGTGAAGCGCTCAGTCTGTATTACAGGTTTATGGCACATTCTTCTTTTTTGCTTCAATTCTTCACTTCGTTTTGCTTACGGTACATCCAAAAAACAATTCAAGGATCAACATGCTATTGAATAATATAAATAAATGAAACTGTACATGTTAATAATAGTTTTGAATACAGATACGCGTAACTTTTTCCGAGTCCACGAAAATTGTCGATAAGCTTAAAGAAAATTTTTTTTTTAAGATATAATAAGAGTCACATAATTTAGTCACATAATTTAATCATCGTTGTTTCATATCAATTTAACACCCTCCGTTTTCGAGATATTCTTAAAAAACCGGGAGTTTGAGTTTTCATGATGCTTTAAGTCCAAAAGTTATAGCTTTGGACAAAAATGTAAAGAGATCTTCTCTGTGTAAAATAAAATTACCTTTTTTTTTGTAAAATGTATCGTTTGCGACTTATATGCCGCAACGCGTTTTGCGGAAGACGTAATGGCTCCTCCACACTTCCGGTCATGCGGAAACTGACAGATTTTGTATTTTTAGTAAGTTTTAGATTATATTCTTCAAAATGGAAAAAATAAAAATCGCGCTCGAGAATTTAACGATTTTTTTTACAAGTTCGCGACCCTACAACTCGGCGGAGTCAAGGACTTATCGTCAGATTAGTTAAATTTAGTCTTAAGACACTAAAATCAAACCCCAATATCTTAATCTGACTCGCTCGAGTATTTCAGACTATCGATTTTTTTTACTAATCTGATCGTATATCCTAGGCGCGCGTCACTACATATAGAGCTAATATTTTCCAAAGTTTTTTTATTAGGTCTAAGCTATCTCTCATATCTTTAACTGCCACGCTCGAGTATTCCCGAAAAATCCCATATTCGCCTCCCTAACTATTATAATATTGTAGAAAAATATAAATAGTCATACAAAATAACAATAATTTGAACAGTTTTAAAAATTAAAATTGAAATAATGGTTGGCCTCATCTGGCTATACGCTCATAAAAAACGACACAATTTCAGGATCTCTCTGCTACAAGCCAAGTTAAAATAACCTTTGAATACTGCTAAAATTTCCAACGAACTAAATTCTTCCTAATCCGAAAGTGGTAAACTAAAGGTGGATTCATGCAAGAAGAAATTAAAACTAAGATTAATTTAAAACTAAAACTAAGGAGATAAAACCATAATATTTCTTAATTTAAATCACAATTTCTTAGTTT
>CAJUYH010004020.1:27635-56810 GCA_910591685.1 Galerucella tenella | reverse complement strand
ATTTTTCAACTTTAATACCCTGTATATCGGAAACTAGTCATAGGATTAGACAATTTTTAATTTGAATTAAAAAAATTACAAAACCTTCCTCAGGACGTAAGCTTTTTTTTACTTTACTTTGTAGCTTTTATTGTAAATTATAAATATAACACATTAATCTATGATATAATTGATATATTTTAACATGTATTGACATCGAGCATTTAAGAAATTGACTCTTCAAGTTTATTTCAACCCAAAATTTGCAGTTTTTTGAATCCATAATGGATTGAAACCCCGTTGCATCTCAGGTTATTCATAAATTTTAGAACATAGTGTAAGGGCTGGTTATTTGGTCCAAAATATGGCGATAAGTAGGACAAATAAGCCTTGTTAAAATATTGACGTCGAAAAACATGCAGGTCAATACATTTGGATTTTTTTTCATTTTTTAATAACTTCCTTTTACATCAAAATCGGCTCGAAGGCATAACAAGGGATCTTTTTACACTTTGTTACAGAGAACACCATGTCAATGATTCCTGATGATGAACGCTTTGGTGAAACCAGGACATATCACAATAAAAATCAGGGTGGCCGACCGAAAAAAATTACACCTCATCAAGAAGATGAAATGTTGGTTCGCGTAAATTGTGGTTGATTATTTTTTGATGTCTCTCAAAACCAATAGAAATTTTCTATTTCATCAATTCATATACGTTCTAGTCTAGTCAATCATAACATTATAGTGATTATTTTTTGACGTCTCTTAAAACCAATGAAATGCTTTTTTATTTGTCACAAGGGTAAGTTTCAACAACGAACATTAATAAAACAAGAAGGGTCACTCTCCGTCGGAACTTTCATGTCCAGCTTACATAAGCGCGCCGACTATTTCGACAAATTCCTGAAGTTCGTGCTTATACGAGGTTGAAGTACTGGTAGCAAAAATGAAGGAGAAAAAGAAAGTTACATCAAAAAGTAATAATGTAGTAAGCTACAGTATTTAAGTAAATGTTGTGAAATAAAATATACACCTGCCGGGTTTCAAAGATGTTTTAAGATATTCATTTTTATGTTAGGTTTCATTGATTGTTTCGAAGAATATCTATTTTTTTTATATCTCGGTTAGCAAATTTAATTGTAAAATAAATCCGCCGGTTTAAGAAATATTTATGAGGACACTCTTAACAAGGATGTGTGAATAGTAAATTTTCATATAATTTCTTGAGGGTCGCTCCAACGTTTTCGTGACAACTGATTTTATTAAAATTTAAAATTTATTAGAAGACCTCCATAGTTTTTAGAAGTCGAATATGCTTTATGCTCTAAAAATACAGCCGCAATGAAATAGTGATATTTGTGCCCCATCTTGAGTATTTGCTTCAATTGTTTGGTTTTCAGAAAACATATCTGCATTGGAAATGGTAGAAAAGGTCCAGAACAAGTTCCTCAGATACTTATACTATAAGAAATATCGTACCTGGCTGGACTATAATAGAGTTAGATCAAGTCATTTGAGATATCAGTTCAAAGATTTATCGCTAGAGCAAAGGAGAACTTTATCTGCTATTATGTTCATGTACAAAGTTCTTAATGGTAAAATTAACTGCTCCGAAATTCTTCCATCTATCTCATTTTTAATGTTCTTGGACGTCGCACTCGTACAATGTTAATGTTTCATATACCAAATGTGTTTTTAACCGTTAGGGACCCTCTTGTGACTATTATGAAAATAATAAATAATCACAACTTATTAGTGGATATTGATTGGTGTTTGACTGAAAAAGTTTTCCACAATATTATACTAGGGCATATTTTGAATATATCTATATAATTTTTTTCACAAATTGCTGCAAACCTGTTTGAACTTCTGCAATTCATAAAATTCATTTATTCAATTTATACTTGGGATATGTTATTGCCATTATTAAGGTGTGAATGTAAATTTTAATTTAAAAATTATTGACCATGTAATTAGGCCTTTAGGCTTGTTTGGTTATAAATAAATGAATAAATAGCATCCATCCACGCAACAGATCCGTGGCATTTTTATTCAGAACCAAACAAAAAACACTACGTGAATTTTTATTTTATTTCTAAAGGAAAATTCGCTCACTCATAAAGACAACCGGTATATCTCCTTACATATCCCTACGACGAACAATCTGTTTATGCATATCGCGCGTAGGAGACTTACGGTGCTCTGTATACAGTAGCATCCGATATTCGAGCGAGATAGGCATAACGAGGGGAAGAGCTTGGAGTGATCCTTCTTGTCTTGTTATTGTTCGTTGGTTTCAACCAATTATGTCATTATTATAGGGGGAATAAATCTCTTGTGATTATTCTCGGGAATAATCACTGTGGCTTTTATTTGCCTAGCAAGTGTCAGATAGTTGTCAACATAATTACCTAATTGTGTCAACGCGATATATAAAATGGGTGAAAATTATTCATTCAAATATAATAAATAATCTTAGAGAAAATACGAAAATATAACAAGCAATTCCAAATCCTCATTAAATAATGAGTCTCGAAATATTTTTAATAATTGCGTTTTTCATTGTACTAATTTAAATTGTCAATTCTTTTAAAATATTCACAATATGTCAACGATATTTTCGTATATTGTAATAATTAATTAAATTAAATTTTTCAATAGTTTTATGATAGTTTTATTGATCTTTTTTTTTGTAAAAATTTGTGAATCAAAAAATAATCTAGTCAAATATAACTCGCGAGTTCCATTAATTAGAAAATAATTTGACAGATTTTTTGAAAACCAACCACTCGAGCCCTGCGGGCTCTCGTGACTATTGCCTGGCAACAAGTTTTCAAAAAATCTGTCAAATTATTTTCAATTTATTCTCACTCTCTTGTTATATTATTACTGAAAATACTATGCTTATATTATTTCAACGAAAACTATACAATGTACTTACATTGTTTTTATTGAAGGACAACCACATGACAAAGTATTTTCTTGATCTGACGCGTCTGTCATAAATTTTAAAGAAAGTGGTGAAATGAATAGAGTGATCTTTTGTTGGAATGAAAATATAAAATCTTGAAAATGATTATGATTGTAACGTTAAAAAATATCGAATTAGATAACAATTCTACAGGCCTTTTTTCAAAATTGTTGCCATTTCGCAACAACCACAAGATCCCTTCATGATCTCGTATCTATCGCCTGTAACAAGTTTTCTAAAATCTGCCAAATTTTTTTCAATTTATTCTCACTCTCTTGTGATATTACTTATTATTAGAATTATATCAAAAAAATTCATTCTTTCCAGTTCCCTCCTGTTCAAAATTTTCTTCCAAGAGATACCCCTACAGTTTGGTGTCAACGTATTCGCAACAAGCATAATGATGACCGAGTATTATGGTGTGCCATTTGCTGCATATTTTCTGCCTCCAAATTTGGACTGAGACTCTTATTTTTAAAGCAATTGATAAATATACAGTCAAATTATTAGCAATAAAATTTCAAATTTAACTGCCTGTATATTTTTCCACAGCAATATTTTATTTGAGCAAATTTGTTCTTATTGTCATATTTTTGTCCAAATAATCCGACTTGGCCTATATCCCAGGAGTTATAAATCACTCTGTATAAGCTCAGTTCGTCAACAAGTCTAATGTTTTCATAGCTCACTAAACTGCCTGAAGTTTCTGATTACCAAAGTTCCGATTTTGTCCTTGAAATTAAATATCTCCAAAGTATGAGGTCCGTTTGATAAGTCATTGACTTATTGAATTTCCTTGCGCAGTAGCTTAAAATACATCACGGCTTTCATATATCAAAAGACTAGTGCTACATTTTTTCAATCTCAAGAAAATGGGGAAAGTAAATTTGGACCCAGATCCTTCACCCTATCATTTTTTCATATATTGACTGCGTGGAGCTATATCTGGAGAATTTGGATGAGGTAGGCTGTAGCTCAATTTATACATGTTTGCCATAGTGACCAAACGCGTGTGAAGTCGTGAACCGTGAACCCTAACCGATCATTTTTGATGTAACATCACTCTTATCTTCGCCAAATACGAACGTTTCTGCTTCAAATCAACATCGAATCTGTCCAAGGAGCTCTGAATAATATTCATCATACCCTTTTGACGTAGATATCGAATAATGGTGACCATGAGCATTTTTTACATTTCGGTTGAAATTTACGAGATTATTTGTTGAGCAGTGCTGCATTTAAAATTATTGTGCGGGATGTTTAAATCACACTATCCCCGGGAAATTTTAATAGGAAAGAGCCGGTAGACATCTAAGATAAAACCTACCTTTGAAGGGTGAAAGAGGACTTTTAGATAATTAATTCATTATCTGCCCTTAATCAACTCAGCCGACTGTCCTACTGTTTTTAGATTCCTTTAGGGTGCCATGTTACGTGACAGAAATGGAGAACATATTATTAATCAGGGTCTTTCACCCGATTGACCACCCCCTTTGTATTCACCGATCTGTACGATCTTCAAAGATTGCGATTATTTAATCGAGTCCACTTGAGAGTTGAGAGTTATGAAAGTATTGGGAAAATAATACTTCATCGCTAGAAAGTGTAGGTCGATAACATACCAAAATGTTTGATTGACTCTTATGGCCGTATGCACCGTTTACACTTTAAAATCAATTAGGTAAACGATGTATTGCTTGGGAACCGATAAACTGGTGTTTGGCGTTTTTTAAATAAAGTCTTGGGTATGTAGCATAAAAATGATATACCCGGTAGTGAGATTATACTACGAAAACAGTAAATCTGCTAAAGCCACAGCTAGACAATGCCACACATAAGTACGTAACCGAATTAATGAAAACATTTTCTGAAACAGGATCAGTTAACAAATAAAAAACACCAACTACAACGAGTAGAAGAACAACAGTCAATATAATAAATTTTTAGTACAGTGGGAGTAGGTGTTTCTTGCAGCAGTGTTTTCAGAATTTTACACACAAATTCCATCCTTACAAAATTAAATTAGTCCAAGAGCTACATGATGACGATTTTGACCGGCGTCTACAGTTTTGTGAACTGATGAGTGACGACTGTGCGAGAAAGTTATACACTCCATAGATAACATAATACATACAGTCTACATATGAGCAAAAGGACATCCAACATCATATGATTTTATTGACGTGGTTTTTAATTTTTTCATAAAAGTGACACCTTGAGAATTATGTGGGGTGGATAGTTTTCAATAAAGTATCATTATAGTTTTTTGTAACATTGTCGCATTTAATAAAGCACGTTACCAATATATATCGCAGAATAATAATTACACTTCAAACGGGTTTTTTTTTTCTAAGGAGCCGTCCCTTCGCCGGTACCACCTCAGCCTCTTGGGCTTATTGTGGATACTCCTAGTGTTCTGACTACAACCTATTCAGCCATTACGTTCCCTGTATTAGCTCATACAGGTTCTTTGCTGGTTGGTTGTAGAAGTCTTCTGGAGTCATTTGGGGTCTACCATACAGTTTCTGCCTTCTGTGGTCCAGCGACTCACAGTTGCATAGTATATGCAGAGCTGTTTCGGTATCCTTTTTGCATCTTCTGCATGTAAGGTCTCCGTTGTACAGCCCTATTTTGTTTAGGTGCTCCTTTGTGGGAAAGTGTCCCGTAAGTAGCCCCGTTATGGTGCGTAGTTTGTTTCTGCTCATTGAGAGCAGTTCTTTCGCTACTTTTTCTGATGGTTCTTTTATGAATTTCTTCCCATGTATTTGCCTGGTCGTATTCTTCCAGTGTTTATTGTGTTGTTCTTTCAACCACCCTTTTAACCATGACCTCGTTAAGCATCTGGGGATGCCCACAGCAGGTTCGGGTCCGTTCATCAGAGTTGACGATCCTACTCTTGCGAGTTCGTCAGCTTTTTCATTGCCTGCGATTCCTTTATGACCTGGGACCCACTCCAGTGTTACACTGTTCCGAGTCGCCAGTCTTCTAAGTTCTTCGCTGCATTCCCATACTAGCCGAAATGTCACCCTATAGCTCTGAAGTGCTTTAAGGGTGGCTTGACTGTCACTGTAGATCCTGATCTGCCTGTTGTTGTAGGCTCTCATATTATTAGCCCTTGCACATGCAAGTATTGCATAGACCTCTGTTTGAAATACAGAAGCGTATTTGCCAAGGGAGACGATCCCTTCATATTTGCTCGTCTTGCTGTATATGCCCGCTCCGGTGCCGAGCTCATTTTTTGATCCGCCTGTATACCAGATCAGTTCATTCGCTCTACTAAGTGGTGGTGCTTTCTCTTCTTCAAGCTCCTTTCGATCTTTGATGACAATCTCGAAGTTCTTGCGAAAGATATATTTGGTGGTCATGTGGTCTGTTGGCATTTTAAAAATATCATCATCCACATGCCTTATCTCTGTGTGTCCTCTCCCATGTGCCACGTCATGGTCTGATGCTTTTTCCAGTCGGGTTAGTGCTGCCCTTGCTTCGCACATTATGAAACAATGTAGCGGAGGAAGGTCTAGCATTGTCTCTGTAATGCTAATGCATGCAAGTCTTTGGACCTTGCTTAGTTTTAGCATAGCAGAGGATTGTCTGATCTTTGGCCACCATACCAGAGAAGGTCACCTCTGCTTTCTTGATCACGTGCTGGAGGTGTCGGTTCCAAGTTAAGCCTGGGTCTAGGATAACCCCAAGATATTTTACTTCATCCGACAATCGTATTGGTTCACCTTGAAGCGTCAGAGGGCCAAGTCCTTCCTTTTTTCTTCTTCTGGTGAACGCAATTATCTGTGTTTTCGAAGGACTAATACGTAGCCCTTCTTTTACAGTCCAGCCTGTTACTACATTTAAAGCCATCTGGAGTCTGTCTCTGGTTGTACTGTTGTATTTACCTTGGGATAAAATTACCAGGTGTTAAATCCTTCTCTGTGTAGGGTTCCGATGAGCCCGTCCATGACCAGGTTCCACAGCAGCGGGGATATTACTCCCCCCTGCGGATAACCCCTGGTTGCACGTACGGCCATTGTCTCCCCCATCAGAGTTGATTCTATGAGCCTGCTTCTGAGCATGCAGTCTATCCATCTGCAGCTCGTGGCATCGATCCCAGAATTCCTCGTCGCCTTAGCTATAGATTCATAGGAGGTGTTGTCAAAAGCTCCTTCTATATCAAGAAAGGCTGCGAGCAATACCTCTTTGTTTTCCAGCACGTATTCAGCCCTTTCTATGAGTTGGCTTGGTATATCTATGAGATATTTAACACCAACCATTCTGGTTTGCAATTAGAAAGGACAACATTACTTGTAGACCGGTTTCGGCGTATTTGCGACTAATCAGTATAAGGTATATGTTCTCTGTCCGCGAACTCTATGAGAGGTTAATCACGGACTGAAGAAGACACTCAAATCACAATCAATACATGTCTTCCAGTAACGGAAGTGTAAAAGTTGTGACAATAGTGACATCTTCACCTGATTAAGCTCCAAGAGCTCGCGGATGGAGAACATATACCTAGTACTGATGAGTCGCACATACGCCAAAACCCATGTTGTCCCTTCTAATTGCAAATCAGGATGGTTGGTGTTAAATATCTTGTAGATACACCAACCCCGTTTGACTTTGAGGTGTACTTCACAGTCACTGTCTTTAAAAAATATTTTTAAAACTTATGAAGCGTTAGAATAATTATTATTCTGCGTTATCTATTGGATAGTTTTCATTGAAATGCTCTGTTTATAAGGCCTCCCTTTGAAAAAACCGACACATGCGCTTGACAAGAAACTTCTTTTAAACTCTCCGGATAAAACTCTACGAACGTTAATCTTTAAGCTGAAAAATTGTTCACAAAAAATTACATATGCCAATTTTCAAAGGTATTGGCAGCTAAAATTGATGAGAAATTTCTCTTCAGTGTTTCGTGTATTATCATAACATGATGGAGGTATACTTTGGCATTGAATAAACTTCAAGTAGGTCAATTTTTATATCTTACTTTGCTTTAAATTTTATTTATTAATTAATAACTAACATCATGTCTATATAATATTTTTTATCACACAATTTTAAGCACATACTCTCTAGTATATTTACTATATAAAAATCAGTCAGATATACATATATATATTTCTTTTTTTTACGAAGTTAATAGTAAGTATAATGTATAATTCTGGATTGAAGTTTTTATTATTTATTATAAAATAACTCCGAAATGTTCCACTTAAAAATGTGAATTCTTGGTACAAAGTTTGTATATACAAAAGTTGATAGACGTCCAAGTAGCGATTTTCTAAAATGTTTGTGAAAAAGTAACCCAATTTATTTCTCAAAAATTATTCACATCAATTCAAAAAATATATTTGTTGTTTTCTGTACAATTTTCTGAATGTAATTATAATTTCAACAATTTGTCCCGCTAATGTTTGTATTTTTGATCGTATAATAGCAATCTAGTGTGCCAGATCCTCCAAATCAGTTTTTCGACTTATGGTATAACTTGTGCCACGTTGTCAATATTGACAAGTATTCGCTAACAAAGCTTCATTCTTCATCATTGCACTTTAAGCTCCCGCACATCGGTTAAAACAACCGCCTACTTGTCCTGCCACTTATGATTCTTCACACACAGCCCTGATTTAGCCCCAAAGCATTTTTTATTCTTGTACCTTACGAATATTGCTTGACGCCTAAAGAAGCCATTACTGCTTACAGGAAGGATGTCCCGTAGATAGGTAAAGTAAAGGCTCGAGGATAATTCATTCGTCGATTACAGACAGAAAGGAATGACCTGACAAAGAACTCAGAACCATTAGTCAAGGACATTCATGTTATATAGTTGGGTCTAAAACAACAAATGACAATGGGGAGGGAGTATAATTGAAAAAACAGGGTTAGGCCAAGCAATTGGTAATTTTTATGACAAAAATCCTAGTAGAAAACGGACTGTGTATATTTTCGATTCGCAAATGCTGCTCACGAAATAGTTATAAACATTTAAAACGGGAAAAAGTCCTTTTTTAGTTTTTTGTACTACCTGACTACCTATACTACCTGACATTCATTTGATGAGGCTTATACCAGGGCCATATAAAAATTATTGAAATATATGTTTTTTATATCAAAAATTATAGCAGAATTCTAATAAAGTTCTAAATTTTTTAGTCATTTGGTGAACTACAAGCATACAAATATATTATATTTTAAATATCTTCTGTAAGATCCTTGTGGCAGTACTAATTATTTTTTCTATTATTTTTTGGGAATCAAACCACAATAATGTTTTTTATTCTTTATTTCGACGTTTCGGTAGCGTTCCAGCTACCGTTGTCAAGATTAACTAGTAATAAAAAATTTTTTGGTCCCTATCTGACACAACGAAAAAATATGACAACTAGACAATCAATGATATTTTGAAGTTCAAGACTACAAAACTTTGTTGTCAAATTTTATTAAGGTCCATTCATAGTAGATCACATCTCTGGTGAAATGTGAAATAAAATATTTTATTTTATGACATTCTAACGATATGATAGTCTACTAGAAATGGAATCCAGTGAGGTGCAGGTTCCAGGAACGGTTTTTATTGGGATAGCGCTTTTTTCCGCTTATTTTGGAAATGTTGTTAATAAAACGCGATTGTTGTTACTTTTTTGTGTATGATTATTTTTGTTTTCAAAATATGTATAACTCAGTTTGGTGATTTTGTGTATTGAAGTGTGTATCGATTAACAACTATTCCAATGATAAATCATAAGAAAACCTGGATAAAAACTTATGATGATATCCTGATAACGCAGGTAATTGATTATTGGAAATTTCTCTTTCTAACATTGGTAACCAAATTTGACTACATTCGGCTGAAATACTAGCTACACATTTATCTGCATTTAGTTGTATTAAAGCACTTTCTTTGATTTTTCGTCTTTTATTATTGGGCTCTTTCAATATTATTTTTGTCGAATCCCGTTGAATTTTATGCCCCTCTTCCCAAGCATGTTTACAAATACCTGACTTAAATAACTCCCTATCTTTTATATATTTTTTATGTTCACTTATTCGGACTTTCAATGGTCTAGATGTTTCACCTAAATAGAATTTGTCGCATTCACAAGATATCTGATATATGCAATTTTTTGAAGATTGTACTTCATTTTTTGGTTTCGTCTTTGTTAGTATAGATCTCAACGTATTGTTAGATTTGAAGCTACTTCGAATATTGAATTGATTACCTGGAACGTGCACTTAACTGGATTCCATTTCTAGTAAACATCATATCGTTAGAAGGTCATAAAATAAAATATTTTATATTTCAATATACCAGAGATGTAATCACTATGAATAGACCTTAATAAAATTTGACAACAAAGTTTTGTAGTCTTAAACTTAAACATTTAAATGTCAGTATACTCCCCAAAAACTTAACAAATTGTTTGCGCGATCGATCTTTTTTGTTTATTTACAGCATCGGTTGTCAGGACGGTAGGTTGTGTTTACTGGTTTCTAAGTCTAACACGTCGGTAAGTGATTTACTTACCGTTCAGACGTCGGTAAGTAAATTACTTACCGACGTCATAGCCCTACATACATTTAAGTGGTCCTAAATAATATATTACTTCATTCATTACACAGAAGGAACAAAAAATATAAGAAGATTTATATTTTTCTAATGAACAGACCCGAACAGAACAATATAAAAAGTAATAAATGGCATGAAAACAATTTCACCAAAATGCAAATTATATTTTGTACTGATCGAGAAGTATAAATGTCACATAAATGTGACATTTCCTTCATTTCGAAGAAACTTAAATTATTTTAATTGAAATTTATTTCAATACGATCGCGCAAAAAATGGTATAAGCATCTCGAACGTTAAGGGTAATACCGGTCTCCAAACAACCCTTACCGATCTTAATACATAATATACTATACTTTCCGTACGCTAGTAGAAAAAGAATATATCAGATTTATACTGTCATATTTTTTACTAGTTTTCTACTAGGACTTTTGTTAAAAACTCACTATTTTGATGCTCTATTGCTTGGTCTATTTATATTTTGTTAAATTGACAGTTAAATTTTGAAATTTCAACAAATTGACAGTAGTTGTATATATAAATTCAACAAAATTTACAATTTGAACTGAGAATTTTGGTCAATTTACAGTTTAAGCAGTGGTTTTAACCAAACTTAGAATTTCAGCAGGAAATTTAATCAAATTTGGAGATTCAAATAGTAATTTAAGGCTGTAGCTAAATCTGTTTTTTAAACTAAATTTCCAGTTTAATACATTTGGTTAGGTTCTCTGCCAGAACTGACTTTCCGTTTTAATTTTAAATTTTAAGATTAACTTAAATTCACAGTTAATATTCGGAGTTTAATTCAATTTGAGAAATAAACTGTAAATCTTGAAAAATTCCCAGCTTTGATCGGGATTTTACCTAGTGTACAATTTGAAACGTAATTTAGTTAATTCTCTTGATTTTCATTATATATATCTTTAAGCTCACAATTTGATCAATAACCCAGTCAAAGATGAAAACTTTGCGAAGTTTACAGTTTGAATTGTAAATTCAAGATATTTTTCTAGAAACTTGGGAATTAACCAAATATGATATTAAAATGATGAGTAAACCAAATTGAGCATTTAGAGAATTTTATAGAAGAAAAAAAGAACCAAATTTACAGCTCTAGCTGCAAATTTTGTTCAATTGGAAACGACAAAATGCACAGATTAAACTGAAAATGAAATGTTGTGTGTTCTTTTTCCGCTTTCGTAAATATACTTTCATGTTTACACGATTCTTTTTCAGTTAAACATTGTTTGTAGCTTGTAATAATTTTCAAAAAATAACTCTTGGCGAGATGTTTTAAAAGGGTAAAAAAATACCAAACGCACCTCAAGTAAAACAATATTGATAACACCTCTATTTACAAAGGAACAACTTCTCCCTCTTCTGAGCACTTCATTTTTGCTTTGAAACTCATTTTTAACCAATCAACACCGCTTACTTGTTCTTTTAGGAAGTGTGCAGATTCCGTTGAGGTGTGCGTTGCGTCCTTCAGGCCGTGTGGAGCCTTAAGATTTTGTCACATTTCATCAGGTGGTTTTGTAACCTGATTGAGACCAGGTTTCGTTATTGGACTATGAACTATGTTTGAGGCGATTTGAACGGAAAAATAACCGCCGCTTTTCGGTTTTACGTGTCGATTGTTGCTTTCCATGTGTACTATTTTCATGAATTCGATTTGAGCAGCCAATTTTTGAATTTCTTCCTGTGAAAAGATAAAAGAATTTATTGATCTGACATAAACTTCCATAAATCTTCAAAAACAAAAAATGATGTTTTGCTTCTTTTACATACGACAATTGTTTCTTATTATGATAAACAGATCGCGAAAAGTCTTCCAGACATACGATTTACGCAAGTACGACGAAGAAAATATAAGAAAAACTACTTGAAAGAGAGAAAAGAATAATGTTCGCAGTCAGCGTTTGGCGTGTGTTCAGTTCCAGCTACAAATCTGATATGATAGTAGCGTTGCCAGCTTGGTACTTTCAAAGGAATGAATAACCTATTTTGCATTTGACTTTTAACACGGGATAACGCCGTATTTAGTGGGAGAAAATCGAGATTGGTGATATTGTTGACATTTAAAAATAAGTGATATCAACACAAAAAAAAATAAAATAATATAGTTCATGAAAAAATTTGGATAAATTACAATCTGCAATAAATAAAATCTATATACTGTTTTCGATTTAACGATAATTGGCATTTAACATTGTTGCCGACAAAAATTGGGAAAAACATTTACAGATAAGTGCATTTGGCAACAGTTGACTACGCACAATTATTCTTCTCTTTCTTTCAAGTAGTTTTTTTTCAATCACCAGTAAAACACGCTTTGTATGATAACGATAATAACGATTTAATCATCTATAGTCATGAGAAATACACAGAATCAACCTGCGCGATCTTACAAACAGCAATAAACCAGCAACTGGTCCTCTAATATCGGACTAACCTTTTCTGCCAGTAAATACAAAATCATCAAGCTTAGTAGGACACATAGTACACAAAATCCTGATCTAAAACTCAAGGAAAACATCCTACCTGTACCTACTCACCATAAAATTCACGGTTCAACGTTTGACAACAAACTCAACTACAGACAACACATCCAAGAAACGAAAGCAAACTGTACCTATCAAAAGACTGAATACCTAAATGGAAAAAATTATCCCGACATCATTGAGGAAGTGACCAAACAGTACTTCTCAGAGTGTGCAGAGCTGTAATCAGATAAAAAAAATTATCCTATCTAAACACGCTTAATAGTCCAGTAAATGAAGGAGGAAAAAGCAAAGTTATTATGGTATTATACTGATACGGTATTATACTGATAATTCTGCTTCCTCATCGATAATACCTTGTTTACATTGAAACGTCAAAATTTTACTTTGAATTTGTCATTATTGACAACTAAAAGTGCTTCGAAGTTTATTGAAAAATGAACACAAACCGATTCAGTGCCATCACCCAAGAAAATATTGAACATTTCATACAAAATTCCACTCCGCAATTGATGAAAAAAATAATCTTCCCAAATACAACTCGGTCTTCAAATTATATCACATAATTTTTCATTTTCATCACTCAAACTTGTTTATTTTAGGCAAAAACATTCAAACAAACCGAATTTAGATAAAATCCCTCGTCCTGACGGACTCGTGATTTTATCAATCGGTTTGTTTTCATATTTTTGCCAAATAAACATGTTTTCGTGGAAAAGAAAAAATTATCGATAAAATTTGAAGCACTCGTGGTATTACCTTTGATAATTTTTTACTGAATATAGTAACCAATCAAATTACTTAATTTCAAGTCATGTGTCAAATTTCATCCAATCACCGCTGTATCACAGCGATAATACCCTACATGTGGTGTTTACTTTTTATTCAACATTAATTAAACGTCAAACTGACAACTGGATTAAAAATGTCGCGAAGATTAGGTATTGCATCTAACGATTCAATTAATTTACCAATAATTGTACTTTTCACAACTGTAGTTTTAAATAAAAATGAATACTATTTGATTAAAATTGATAAAGTTTGTATTGAAAATTATTAAACATCAGATTGGCAATCAATTTTTTGAAAGCTACAAAGTAAAAAATTATCTTATCGAATACTCCTCGGGTCTTGATAAATACTCAAAATTTTGTCGTAGAGAATCCTTCAAGCGTGTTGCTCTAAGATAATAGCCCTCGGCCTGCGGCCTTGGGCTATTATCAAGCAACACGCTTTCAGCATTCTCTATGACAAAATTATCTCGGTGTTATCAAGACCCTAGGGGTATTACTACTGAAAATTTTTAACAAAAGTACAAGAGATTCACGGGTTAGTTGTCCGTGAATTGATGAAAAAAGTATATAAAAATACATTGCAATTATGACATAAATCTGTTCGTCACCAGTCATCATCATCATTATTCGAGTTGCACTTGGTGCCGTTTTTCTCGAATCCGGTCAAATTTTTGAGAAAAATCATAAGAATCATTTTTGTAGAAAATTAACTGAACTCTAATTTTTATCCGAACCAAAAATCTCTAACTGCCATATTTTAGGAGATATTGGCTGAATGCCCATTTTTCTGGTCTTTTGGAGGGTTTCTACGCCCTCGCACGCGTTTTCATGCAGAACTTTGTCTCATGTTTAATGAGGTACCAAATGCAACTTCCAACCGGAAGATGAAAATAGGGCGTCATTAATGTTAACTTTTTCCTTTATTTACTGGATTATAACGCCATTCATCACACAGCCCAATTGACAGCTTATATGCCGATGCTAACGAGCCACCCCTTCACCTGAGACGTCAATACATTTTACAGACATATTTCAGCTCAACATACGCCAACCCCCACAACCAAGTCTATAAACTAATCCCAAACATATATTCAAAGAGTCAAATATCCCCCAAAACCAACACGCGCCATGATCGACACGCTAAAATGAAATTGGTATTCGCTAACACATTTTGTTGAAACTTGAAACTTTCAATGATTCCTTTAAAATAGTTTGTTAAAACTACTACTTTTGAAGAGATGTTAGATAAATAATAACATAACTGGCAACAAAAATGCCGTATGTAGGATGTTGCTTGCTGGTGAAGCTTTGATTGGGGAATTAATTGCAAACCAATAAGAAAATGTTTTTACTTCATATTTGAAAAAGTTTCAATTAACCATGTTTATCACTGTGTTATTTATAAGATGGGACATAGGGATTCCTGTACAAAACTGTCTAACGCAGGCTATTTTTTTTACCAAGTAGCGTTCATAAAAAATAATAACAGATTTGGAAAGAACGTTGAAAAATAAGTTCAAATGCACTTTCAATTTTCCTCAAATTCGCTCTGGTTTAATAAAAATGTGGATAGTTCTGTTTAAAAACGTCGAACTCCATTCTCATACCAGTTTCGAATACTTTCAACCGCATAGAAGATAGCAAGGCGGGTAGGAGAACAGGAAATTAAATTGAACCATTAAAGTATGGCAGCTCGATTCGCCACTGGGGTGAGATTTTTTGTTTTTGTTTCTGGTTTTTATTCACAATTTGTAGATTTAATTAAATAAATGATCTTTTGAAACAAATAACTTTGCTGTGTTTCAATTTTAATGTTTTTTAGACAAAAATTGTGAAAAATGAACTGAACACAAAAAGAAAAAATTTCACCACAGCGAATTGAGCCGCCATACTTCAGGTTTAACTTTTAAACTTTCTAAGCCCGTAAAACTATCTCCTACACGGTTGAATGGTGTTCGACTTTTTAAATATGAATATCAATTTTTTTCAAACCAGAGCGAATTTAAGAGAATTTAAAGTGCATTTCAACTTATTTCTTAACGTCCTTTCTAAATCTGTTATTATTTTTTATGAACGCTATTTGGTAAAAAAGTTAGCTCGCTTTGACAGTTTTGTACAGGAATCCCTATGTCGCATCTTATAAATAACACAGTGTATATTATTTCAGGGCAGAAGTATTAGGGACTTAAGTGATCCCTTTCAAATACCCACTAATTTATTTAAAAGTCTTCGTCGCTTTTCCAAGGAAATGTCAAGAATAATAATTGATGTGATAAAAACACGTCTACAAGAAGGAAACTAAATTACTGCCATAGCCAATACATTTAAAAACTCTAGCCAGTCTCCACTTTTTTGATTCGGTGGGATTCTTTTTTATTAAATTTTATTTCTAACTTACTTAAATAGACAATAGCTCCTTAAGAACTTCCAGATACCCTACTTAAAATTTTAGAGGTACCCATTAAAATAAATCATTTTTAACAGTCCTCTAAAATGTATACTTACTCTCATTTACTTTTTTTCAAAAATATTTTTTGTTCTGTCTTATTTATAAGATGCGACATATGGATCCCTGTACAAAACTGTCAATTAAATGCTCAAATTGTTCTCCGTTTGCTGCTAAACAGTGTCCCAAACGATCATAAAAGCTCCGCCATACATTATTTAAATAGATACATATATTTTTGAAACCAATAACTTTGTTTAATTCAAATTTAATGTTTTTTAGACAAAAATTCTGAAAAAGAACTGAAAACAAAAGGAAAAAAAATTCACCACAGCGGCGAATCGAACCGCTATACTTTTAAATTTTCTGAGCCCCTCCCTGCTGGTTATCTCCTAATCGGTTGAAAGTATTCGAAAGTTGAAAAAGTTCGACTTTTTAAACATAAATATCCGTTTTTTTAAGAAACCAGAGCGAATTTGAGAAAATTAAAAGTTCATTTGAACTTATTTTTCAACGACCTTTCCAAATCTGTTGAGTATTATTATTTATGAACGCTATTTGGTTAAACAACTCATTTTATATTTTGAAATGTAGAGATACCTTGTTACTGAACAAAATCTCTTCAAGCCATGCTGTCAAACCAAATTTGTGCTTATTGTTATCATTGTAACAGATTGCATAATAAATCAATTCACAAAAAAAAAATATTTGGTTAAAAATTTAACTCGCGTTTGACAGTTCTGTACAGAAATCCCTATGTCGCATCTTATAAATAACATGGTGTATAATTTGGCTCCTTTTGTATTTAGACGAAGCTAGGCTTCTTTCTTAAGATTTATTTATATCTTTATAAGAAATAATAATAATGTAAAAATGTAGGGTAGACCGGGGATAAAAGTGCCAGGGGTGAAAAGTTCCAATCGTCGCTATTTCTGCAAATTCAATAATATGTATTCAACACGGCAACCATGGAACAACTACGACACGCTGCGCATCGTGTTCGTGAAATCAGTTAGTTTCTAGAGTGATTTAAGGAAAGGCGTACAAAGTGAGGTTTTTAATACTAAAAAGTAAGTAAACTGGACCATTTCATTTTTCTTCTTATTTGGTGGCTCTATTGTTTTTCGGGGCGAAATAATTTTATACCGATAGCTTTATCATTGCACTTTACGACTACTATATCCATTTCCTCTTTATTGAGGTATTTTTTTTGTTACAAACACATTTATAAAAACTTGGTCAGTGGGGCAAAAAGTCCCAAGCGTCATGGGGTAATAAATGCCGTATGGCACTTTTTGCCCTAGTTATGTTTACACTTTTTATTTTTATTTTTACAGAATGCGGAATTATTCCCGAAAAACCGAAAGAGGTAAAACCCCACTAGGGATTATGAAGCGAGCAGCTGAATCCGTGATTAACGGAGGAATTTCAATAAGATCAGCAGCCAAAAATTATGAAATATGCGGAGTTGGTTTGAAAAGATTTATAGACCGATACAGAGCAGATTCTGAAACCGCCTCATTTGGCTACAAATCTAGTCGCCGAGTCTTCACAGATGAACAAGAAAATGTTCCAGTCGCTTCTGAGGTTTCGGTCACTTCTGAAGTTTCAGTCACTCCCCTGACTCCATTTGAATTTAATATTTCCAAAGTATTTTCACCGCATTGTGTTAGACCACTCAGTGGCGGATTTGCAGTCCTAGCCGCTCTAGGCCCCAGGCCATGTGCCGCCCTTTTCTCAGCACCGATCATTAGAGACTAGATACATAATTCATGAATTTACTTTATTGCCACTTTTATTTGATTCAGAAAATTGTTAACTAAAAGCTAGCTTATAAAGCTAGTTTATAATATTTTCCGAGGCCAGGGATGATTGGAAATTTGAATAAAACATTTAAAATGGTTTTAGGTTTCCTTTTTAATAAAATAAAGGTTTTACAATGTGTTACAAAACTCGTCGTCTGCACTTAAGCGCAGCAAAATTATTAATTAAATCTTCGCAATCCAATTTCCTTAAAAAATCAGCTTCTATGTTAAGCAAAGCAAGATCGTTTAGCCTCTGCTCCGTCATTGTAGTGCGTAAATAGTTTTTAACTCTGCGCAAACAAGAAAACGATCTTTCTCCTGTACAGTTACTGGCGGGTGTACACACACACATACGAAGACCAATATCCACGTTTGGATAAATGGTTTGAAGACCTTCGGTTCGTAACCATTTCAACAAACTGACTGCACTCTTTTGCTCCTCATTTTTTATGCTGCAGTGGGAACGAAAATGAAGACATTCTTCTGTAAAATTGTCTTCTAAGTCAGTAGAATAAATCATTTGCAATGCTTTGGCCTTATCTTCGACTTCTGAGATGCTTAGATTCTTCAGGTTGGTAATAAAGTGGAATTTATTGTAGAGTAATTTATAAGCATCCCGGCGTCTTTTCAGTTCTTTTGACAATGTATCAATTACTACCAAAAAAGTATGTATTCTAAAATTTTCACGGCCACTTTGTTGCATCTCTTCACCTGTATTAGTCTCGCCAGGAAGCAGCTTACGCTTTCGATTGCGTCGAAAATCTTTTTCATATTCCTGTACGAAGGACAGTTTATTCGCTTTTTTTTCGAATTCATCGAAATTCTCTCTTGTTTCGCCAACAAAATGTATTAAAGCCTCGTACAGTTCTATAACAATAGTAATGTCAATTTCCACACTCTGAAGTTTTTTACTTGTGGCGTTAATGCGATCTAGTAAACATCCCCAAAAAACAGCCATGAGAGCCGTTTCAAAACGTTCCAGTTTCAAACGAATACCTCTTGCTTCGCATATAACGGTTCTCTTCTGTTGTGTGTCATTTTCGATGGTGACTAGCGCTTTATGGATTTCATTCCAGGATTCGCGTAAACTTTTGCATGCGTCTGCACGAGCTGACCAACGAGTCGTTGATAGACTTTTGACGGTGAAATGGGTTTGAAGGAGTTCCCAACGCTGAGTTGACGCTGCAAAGAAATTGTATAACTCTTGGAGTAGAAAAAAGAACGAACAAGCCTCTTGGCTGCTTTCAGCAGCACATTCACCTACTAAATTGAGCGAGTGTGCTGAACAGGGAACATAGTCGGCAAGGGGTGAAATTTCCTTTATTTTAGCTTGCAGGCCGTTGTATATGCCTGACATGTTAGCTGCATTGTCATATGATTGCCCGCGGCAGTTTGAAATGTCAATTCCCAATTCAGTTAAAGTTGAGGTAACAGCATCTGCCATTTGTTGTGATTTGTGGCCTGTGTTTGGAATAAACTTGAGGAACCGTTCTACAGGTGACCCATTAGGCAGGACATATCTGATAACATAAGTGAGCTGGTCTACGTGAGATATATCCGGTGTCGAGTCAATAATCAGAGAAAAATATTTTGCGGTTAATATTTCCATAACAATTGTTTCCAAAACTTTGTTTCCCATAAGTCGAATGAATTCTTCGCATGTTGTTGAAGAAAGATAACTCGTAAATCCTGAGCCTGGATTTCCATAACGTGTAATGTGTTTGGCTAAGAACGGATCGAACTCAGCGATAAGCTCTAAGGACATCAAATAATTTCCATTGTGGATTGATCCAAATTTTTCTTCGTGTCCTCTGAAAGGCAAACCACGTGACGCAAGCGCTTTTACGCATGCAACTACTCTTTTCAGAATGTTTCTCCAGTAATTTATTTCTTCATCTAATTGCATTGTTAATGCGCGGTCAATGCGACCTAGCACGTTGCTTCGTTCTTTCATATGCAGAACAGATAATTTGTGAGTAGGCGAATTCTCATGAGTTGACACTCGATGATATGAATTTTTCCAGTCATTGAAACCTTCTTTTTTGTCGAACTGACTCTCCCCGCTATTAAAAATCAGACAAGGACCACAAAAAACACATCCAGTACTTTTGGAATAAATTAGCCACTTTCGCGGAACTTTTTCACCGTTCAGAAGCTGACGTTCGAATAAATGTCTCGACAACTGTCGCGCTTTATCTTTGTAAATGCGCTCACTTTTAGGAAAATCATTTTGGATGTTTTGATTGGCTCCGTTCTTACAAATGTGATCACGCGTGAACTCGTCGATTGTCCATTTAGCTGGATCGTCGCTGATTTCGTAGAGCTCCTGGTCCGTAGGATTGGGCTGCACTCCTACTCCTGCCACTCCTGGTACTAGAGGGACATCTTCGGCTTGTTCTTTCGATATGCTTGCCACATCGATCAAAGTATTTTCACTTGAAGACACTGCAGAATCATCAGTTGACGGAGCGCCACTACTACTTGGAACATCAAGTTTTCCAAAGAAATCGTCTAATTTCCGTGTTTTTTTAAACGTATCTTTTTGTTTATCATCTTTTTCTTTAGCTCTCTTGCGATACTCTGCCCCACTTAACCTTACCCTTTTCTTTCCGTCCATATTCAACTTAAGCAGTATCGCACTCAATCGCTCACTAAACTGAACTGTCCCACCGTCCAAACCCGTAGCTTATATATACCGGTGCAACGTTATACTAGAATAGTCGGGCAGTTTCCAGAACGCGCGCGTGTATGCATGCCGCGCGCTGTCTTGCTCACTCTCACGTCGCGCGTATTTCCGTCGCGCTTGCACCGTTTCTAGATCCTTCCTGCGGGGCGGCGCGCGCACGCATTCGAGCGTCGTGTAGAGCTTTCTAGAATGTTCGCGCGACACCGCTGAGTTGTTTTTGTAATAACAATAGGATAGGTATTCTTCCTAGATCACTAATATTAAACTAAACGTACGAACTATTTTTTAAGCACGATGTACGAAAGTATTTATACTTTAATACTCAAAAATAGTGATTTAGGAAGATTATAATCATACGTACGGTACGCGAGCCTTTAAAATATTTTGAGATACTTTGCATTTGAGTTATTTCTTGTTATCATCACTGAGTTTTTTTGGCACGATTGCCGCCCTTCGTATCTGGCCGCCCTAGGCCCGGGCCTACTGGGCCTTATGGCAAATCCGCCACTGAGACCACTTCCAAAGGCAGGTCCTAGGCAAACTTCAAATAAAGGAAGAAAACGAAGACATACTGCTGACCGATACGCCCAAGAAGAGGGAACTTGAAAAAGAGCAAGCCGAAAGAGCGCAGAAGAAAATGAAAGTTGAAAAAGGAAAAGTTCAGCAAGTAAAAAAGAAAGTGTTCACGAAGAGAAAACAGGTTAAGATACTGAAAGAAGTTTATGAATCGAGCAGTGAATCAGAGACAGACGATTGCTTTTGTCTTTACTGTTGTGAACCATTTTCTCAGAGTATGCCTTCTGAAGAATGGATACAATGCTTAGAGTGTAAAAAATGGGCTCACAGTAAATGTATCTCAGGTGAATCATTTTCCTTTGTTTGCTTAAACTGTAATAGTGATGATGAATAAATCCAATATGAAATGCACCTAGTCAGTTAGTTTTTGTATACGATTAAAGACCTAATAAAACATTTTTTGCTGAGATAATTCCTAAAATCATTTTCAAATTCTACTTGGTACTTCTTACCCCTAGGCTGGCACTATAAGCCCCAAAGTTGGGGCAAAAAGTGCCAATTGCAACGTTACAAAAGTACATTAATAACAATTTTATATCAATTTTATATTGTATTTCCTTTCATTCATTGTGATTACTAATGTTCAGGTAATCAGGCACGTATTAAATCTGACCCTAATATAATACAATAGACCAGTAAAAAAATAAAAACTAAAAAGTGGCACTTTTATCCCCGGTCCACCCTAATGTATACTCCAAAAATTTTTAAAGGCCTGTAAAAAACTTATTTTTAATAGACATCCAAGGATCCGCAGTCAATATCACAACCTCACACACACAAATTTTAAATCATTAGTTGAGTCGTTTTATATTTACGCACTATCATTTTAGGAAAAACACACTTATCTTATAATCTTTATAGTTTGCTAACAGTGTAGGTAGTAATTATTTTGCAGGATTTAAAGACCCGTGAGAAATATGCAAAAAATTAACTCACCTTTTTACATAATATAAAAGCGAATATAGAACTGATATTTTAAATATACATTGTAGTTTTCGAAGAGTGATTTTCTAAATATGTTTCTAGGAATAAAAGTGGTGAGTCTTTTCAGCCAGTAGTCAATAAAATATTGCAATTATTATAATGTGAGGAGCAAAATAGTTTTGTTGCACTCTTCTTTCCAAAAATACTCTTTTTTGTGAACAAAATCGTAGTTATACAGTGTAAGTCTCAATTATTACAAAACAATAGCAAGATTGTTATAAATTTGATCGTGAATCTTATGGTAATATTTACAATATTGTCAGATCTGTAGCGGCTTAGATTACAAAATTGATAGGGATTAACAAAAGTTAGTGACAGCAATGAGCATTCAAAATCGATTATGTTGTGACAATTAGACTTTATATATTTTAAGTAGCTGTCCACATGAATTTTGTAACGTACCATTGTATTCACAAATATAATACTTTTATATAAAGTAGGAAATCTTTTTTTCTATATTGGTGACCCCCACAAAAAAAACAAAACGTGGAAAGCAAATTTGCAGAAAAAAATGCATCGACTGGCTGTAAATTTGCCACCTTTTTGGACAAACTAAGCAGTCGGTGCTGATAAACTTGGAAATAAAATTCTCGAAGTCTCTCCGAGCAATCAAACCTTCTCTGTTAAGTGTAGCACACAGAATTTGAACTAAAACCATTCCTGATCTACAGAGGCAAGCTGCTTACCTGTCTGCTTTTCGCTTACGTCCTCGCAGCTCTAATCGCAATTTTAGACAGAAGAGCAAATCTTGCATCTTGCACTTAAGTACGACCATTCTAACCAACAGCAAAATGCTAAAAAGTGCATTAATTCTTGCAGTTTTTATTGGCTCACTCAGTACATTGCATATTGCATACAATATTATTTATTCACCATATTAGGCAGTCAATCTATTCTGGACTCCCTGTATGCCTTTAATTTTCTAAAATAAGCATTTTCGATATTCACTAATTTTAGTATTTTGTTTTAGATTGTCGTAGTACTTATCTTAATGACCATGGTACTGTTGGTTAGTTGCAATCCAACCTTTAAAAATAAGGGAAAAGGCGGAAACGGAGGTTATGGAGGTGGGTCAGTTTGCTGCCAGCCTGTTTATGTCCAGCCTCAACCAAGACCAAAGCCAGTACATCCAGTTAATTCTTGTAATACTTGTCAGCAGCAAAGTCGTGGATCTGGCGGAGGAGGAGGTGGTGGCGGAGGAGGGGGAGGAGGTGGAGGAGGTGGTGGATATGGATTTGGTGGAGGTGGTAAATAGAAACATGTTTCAATATGGAGTGAGTTTTATAAAATAGTTCAGATCATGTATTATCAATTGATTTTGATATCTTTTTGTATGTTGTAACAAATTGAAACTGCAAATTAATAAACAATTACAATCTTTAATTCCATGATTATTTCGTTTTTATGCTCCTTATGGAACTCACATGATGATTGGTTTGTTTTAAAAATCTTACTTGGGTTGTACTGTGTAAACTTCTTGAAACCGTAAGTTTTGAGTTTTGGCCTTGAAGTCTCCTTTGAAAAAGCTACCTAACCTCAAACAACATGCATCACAACAATTTGACATAATTTGAACGAATTAATTTCGGAATAAATATACTTTGGGACTTCTCATAGTGAATGGTGAAATATATAAAGAACATCACCGATATTTTGAAGAGTACAACGATATTTATTTTTTCGAAAGATTTCGATTAATAATGCCGACAATAGTACATTTTGAAGCAAATGTGACATTGCCTGGCTTATACGAATTGAGCTTTAATAAAGAAGTGATGGACATTGTTGGGATGAAGTCATATAGCAAATGAAGCTTTTATTGTTAAGCATAAGATATCATGCATTCAATAATGTCTTCTTCTACTAACTCTTACATCCAAAGATTCAATCAGTAATAAAAACAGCCCTTTTTCGTTATCACCACTGGTTAACGCGACATTTTACATAACATAAATGACTTCGAAGCTCCAAACCCAACTGTCACATTCAACACATCTGGTAGAAAGCGAAAAATTGGATTTATGTGATGATGGGATATCAGAAACTGCAGGGCGTGCATTGTTGTAAGTCTCGGTGGATTCAAACTAAACATCAGACGTACTGCGGCCTCGTGTCAAAACAGGAACACAGCAAACTCCTGGTCAAAACACCATAGGAGTCACTGACTAACAAAATTTTAAACCTCAGCAGGAGCCAGATGAGTAAAGTGACGGCAGCCTTAGTAAAAATAGCCCTTTTGTTGGTGGTGCATGGGAGAGGGGGTAACTGTGAAGCACTGTCTCGTTGGAGATATAGATTTATCTATGATATAGACTCCTAAGACTAGAGCGCCCAAGTGGGGATATCACGAAGAAGGATCTAGTGAAAATACAGGTGAGCCTGATAAGGAGTACACATAAATGGTACTATCGCCAGCACAAAAAGCCTGGGATGTGAGGTGCCGAAGCCTCTGACTGGTGGTGCTGAACTAATCAATCAATATTGTAATGTTTTTCTTATTTATTTAAACTGTTTTTACCGTGGGATGAAATTATACACTCACTATGGCTAATTACTATTGATTTATTGAAGAAACACTTACACACTATAATAAACTTAATTTATATACACACTACTTAATGTCTATTAATTTATCTACACCCGGTATGATAATTGTCCTAATTTATCTTCAACACTATTTATATTCACTTTCTGTTCACTCACTGTATACTGAAACTGTTTACCGATTCACTGTATACTGAACAACTCCTCGATTCACTCGAAACCCCACGTATATATAGTCCCTCGAATCTCTAGAACTTTCTTGAATTCACCACCTCTGCGTATACTTTATAAATCGAGAACATTCGCGATAAACCATTGTATGGCCTGGTACATTTCCAGAACAGTCTGGATATTACCTGCGAAAAAACCTTTCTAGAAAGGTCGCATTCATAGTTTTCGACAGGACCGGCTTCGGAATCAGTGAGTTCGTAACATTGCCCCCTCCTTAATAGTAAGTTCCTCCTGGAACTTGTGTAGCCGGGACTGGATGTTTAAATCGGCAACTAGATCCATTCCTCCACTTTCCGGTCGTATGGAAATAACAGGGTACTGTCTTCATCGGATACTGATAACGTGGGGAATAGCTGCAGATTAAATCATACATCGGTATCTTCGAAGATCACTTCCACCATATTCCTAATGACTCGCCAATCCAACTGGTTGCTCTCTATCTTAGGCATCGCTAGTTTCTTCACGTTGGATTCCAGCACGTGGTCTCGAAGACTTCGTAGCGCTTCCCACACATTCCGGTAGGTGGATCGATCTTGATATTCGTCCTTTGTTTCGAGATAAAAGATGTGTCGTGAATTGTGTTTGAGTTTCAGTGTCTATTACTCCTTCTTCTTTGTCATGGTCTCCTTCGAATGGCGCTAATCGATTTTGGTGGACTACTTTCGGTTTTCCATTGGAATCTTACTTATGCGATAGATGACGTCGTTGATCTTCTTCTTGATTAAGTATGGACGTTCCCAAGATTTTTGTAGTTTTGGAGAAAAGCCTTTTCTCCTCGTTGGGTTGTGTAACCATACTCTGTCCCCTTCTTTGAAACTGCCTTCTGTAGCCTGCGTGTCGTACCGTTTTTTTCATTCTGTAGCTGGCAACTTGGAGATTCGTTCGAACCAATTCGTGTACATAGTATATCCTTTTTCTCAACTGGATCACGTAGTCTTCTCCCGCTAGATCTTCTCCAGGACGACAACCAAATTCCAGGTCACAAGGAAGTCTCATTTCGCGTCCAAATAGAATTTTCACAGGTGTTTCACTTGTGGACTCATTGATGGCAGATCGATACGCCAGTGCAAATAGGGAAAGATACTGGTCCCAATCTTTCTGGTGGCTGGAAACTACTTTGGACAGGTATTTTCCTATGGTCCTGTTCATTCTTTCGACCATTCCGTCTGACTGTGGATGCAACGGCGTTGTCCTGGTCTTCTTCATTCCCAGCTTCTCCCAAATTTCCTGGAATACATGGCTTTCGAAATTCCTTCCCTGATCGCTGTGAACTTCCAAGGGCACTCCATATCGGCTAATGAATTCTTTTACCAATACATCCGCGACCGTTGTGGACTCTTCGGAATTGCGTAAACTTCTACCCATTTGGTAAAATAATCCATCACAACCAGAATGTATTTATCACCATTTTCTGTCGTCGGAAATGGTCCTGCGATATCTAATGCAATCCTTTCGAATGGGCATCCAACATTGTATTGTTTCATGGGAGCCTTTCTCTTGCGATGTGGTCCATTACTCGTAGCATAATTCGTACACTTCTTACACCAGTCCTTCACACCGTCGGAGCTGTTCATCCAATAAAACCTTTCACGGACTCGCTGGAGGGTTTTCTTCACTCCCAGATGACCTCCTGATGGACTGTCGTGTAACTTTTTCAGTACCTCAGCTACTTTCGATCTCGGGATAACTATTTGTCGTCTATTTCCGGAACCCTCATCGTTTTCAAGAACTCGTTTCAACAGGCCTTCTTCCAGGACAAGGGAGTCCCACTGAGCCCAATATGCCTTCAGTGTTGGTGAAAATCTTGACACTTCTTGCCAGGTAGGTCGCCGATTTTCTTGCTTCCATTGCCGGATCATCTTTAGGTGTGGATCATTCTCTTGATCTTCTCTAATCCTGGTGGGCGACCATTCTTCATTGCTGACTGTAGTTCTTAACACTGCAGCTTCCTTAGATTCCACCTTGTTGCAGTGGGAACAGTCTGGTTGGCACGGTCGTCTAGACAGGGAGTCGGATTTCCGGAGACTCACAACAGCTCGTAGGAGTTCTTGGTTTGCTGGAGTCCTAGGGCGCTTACACGAACTGCGTACATGCCCTAGCTCGCCACAATTCCAGCACCTAATCTTCCTCGGCTTTCGTTCTACCATGCTTTTTATCAAGTCAAGACTAACTGGTCAAATTTATCTTCGTCACCCTCTTCTTGAACGGTCCTAACTTTGTTATATCCTGACGCCTTCGTGGCTGCTTCATATTCAAGAGCAGCAGTCAATGCATCGACCAATGTCTTGGGATGGGCTAAGCGCAGCGTCCTCTGCATATCAGGGTCACGTGAGCCATCAATAAAGGACTGGATGCCTAGACATTCCATCATGTTTTCTGGTGCTGATGGATAAGCAAATCGGACTAGTCGGGCGATATCCACTTCATACTCCTGAAGGGTTTCATCACGTCTCTGCCTTCGATCCTTCATATGAGATTGGTACAAGTGTTTTAGATGTTCGTGACCATATCGCATGTCCATCCTCTTCTTCAGTTGCTCGAAGTCATCCGTTTCTTCAAGAGGTATCGTCTGAAGCACATCCAAGGCATCTTCCCGGAGCGCGATGGTCAATTTCACTGCCTTCTCCCTGTCGGACCAATTATTCGCTCTAGCGGCTGCTTCAAACTGCTTTACATAGTTGGTCCACGACATCTTTCCGTCGAACGTTGGGGCCTTGACTCGAGCAAAACTGCCAACATCTTCTATCTTGGGGAGTGTTTCTGGCTTGCAGGGTTTTATTTGCTCGATCTTCTTTTCTCCTGCTGACATGTCTTGTGATCCTGAATTTGCCATTTTTCTCTCTAACTCCTGGATTTTCTCTTCCATTGTTGTCATTTGATTCTCAATATCTGATTTTAGGGACGAAATTTTATTTTCAACTTCAGCGGCAATGTCATTTTTCATTGACAAAATATCAGCAGAAATATCGTCTTTCATAGTAGAAATATCATTTTTCATGGTAGAAATATTCTCGTCCATGGAGGAAATGTTAGCAGAAATGTCGTTCTTCATGGTAGATATCTTCTCGTCCATATTAGCAGAAATATCGTCCTCCATAGCAGAAATATCGTCCTTCATAGCAGATATTGACGACATTATGGTGGAGGACTCGTCATTGAATAAGAATGTTTCTGGATCCAAGTCTTCACTTTCCAGTGCTATTTTCAGTCTTTCAACTAATTCACTCTTCTTTCCGGACGTTTCCAGTTCTCGATTTTATAATTCTGCTTTTAGTTCCGTCACTTTCAGGTCACATAGTCTCTTAGCCATTTTTACGTAATTATTCATTTATATTATCCCACTTCTGACACCAATGTAATGTTTTTCTTATTTTCAGTTTTCAGTGTTTCAGTTTATTCATTATAAATATTTAAATACAGTAATTTTACAATTTACTTTATTTCATTTAATATCCTCCAACTCAGTCCGTGCCTAGACAAAAATTTGTCTGTTTTGCACTGGACTAAGTTTTAAGATATCTTATTTATTGTGTAGGTGATAAAGGGTTGGTGTTTTCAACTTTAGTTTTGCTGTAGGGTAAAGCAGAGGAAGCATAACACCCAACGGAGAATAATTAATTATTTTCGTACATAGAAACATTGATGCTATAATTTACCGATTTATTGATAATGTCATTTTTAAGATATAATATCCATAAACAATTGTGAGTGAGTAGTTATGTAGTTTTTTATATGTTTTTTAAATTTAAATAGTTTGGGTTCTGCTTTAATACTAATTGGGATTAGGTTATAAAATTTTGGACCGAAGAAAACGATCTTTGAGTTACAGTTTTTTTAAAATACGGGACATGTAAATCCATATTTGCTAAAGACCGTGTTAATTTTTTTTCTTCGTAGTTAAATTTGTTGGGATTGTTATATACGTTTAGAATGCAGCTATAGATATAAAGTGTCTTAATATTAAATATTTCAGTTTCCTCATATAGCTTTTTTCTTGAGTATAGTCTTGTTTTTTAAAATATAATTCTAAGTAAGGTGTTTTGAACTGTCTCTAAAATCTTAAGTGTTGTATTAAAAGTCCCACCCC
>CAJUYH010004020.1:0-27535 GCA_910591685.1 Galerucella tenella | reverse complement strand
ACAAAATAAAATTGTTTGATTTCATAACTTACTATGGATCTACATCAAGTAAAAGCCTCATCCATTCAAATCTGATATGAGTTTTAACGCAATTCCCCTGACACCATAATTATTTAACTTATCTAATAGGATTTCATGAGATACCGTGTCGAAAGCCTTGGCTAGATCGAGAAAAATTGCAATGCACTTTAAAGACTCATCCAAGGCTCTCACCGTACTCTCCACCAAATCTGCCACCGCATTTTCAGTGCTTGAGTTCTTTATGAATCCATATTGTTTTTTAGTTATAATGTTATTCAAGTTAAAACATTCAAGCAGTCTTTCTTTTAACGTCATTTCAAATATTTTTGCAAAATTGCTTATTAAATAGATGGGCCTGTAATTATTAACCTTACTTGAATCTTCGGATTTATGAATAGGTGTCACCAAAGATTCTTTCCATTGCAGGGGTATTTTTCCACTCTGGAAACATAGATGTATTATATGTGCTAATGGCTCTGATATAAGCAAATAAATACTTTTTACCTGTATTTTATCTGGGCCAGGGGCACAATTGTTTTTTAACATTGATATTAGTATGATTATCTCCATATTATCTATTGGTTTTAGGAAAATACATGACTGGACTTTATCATTGATTGTAAATTTGTCAGGTAAGGTAACCGGAGGTATTTTATTTGCCATTTCCGTTCCGATGTTGGAAAAAAAATTGTTAAATACATTGGCTTTCTCTTTATTATTATTTACTGGCATTTTATTGCTATTAAAAATAGTTGTGTTTTCAATATTTTTAGATTTTTGTGGACTACCTGAAATATCATTTATAACTTTCCACATCTTTTTTTTGTCATTACCTGCTTCATTTATTTTTTTTTGATAATAATTGTTTTTAGTTTTTTTCAGTAAAGCATTCAGTTTATTTCTATACGTTTTATATTCTTACTGAGATTCGGCTGTAAAATGTTTATTTAGTTTTTTCTTAAGATAACCTCTTTGTTTAATCGACTTTATTAATCCAGCTGTTATCCAAGGCTTAATTTTTAATGTTTCCTTATTTTCAGTTTCAATTTTAGTAGATGCTTTTATATAGTTATTTAGTTTATTTATAAAAATATCATATGCTAGTTGTGGATTACTGTCAGTATTAATAACGTCATACCATTTCTCACTTTTTAAAAATTTTTGTAATTGTTCGTTATCAAGTTTTTGTATAGGTACTGTGGTTTCCGATCTAAGTACGTTATGACTAGAGAAATGCTCGGAAAAATGTAAAAAGACAGCTGGAGAAAAGTGATCAGTCATGTCTGTGTGGAATACTACTGGATCAAATTTAATTAGGTTTTTAATATTGTTTTGTGCTCTTATAAAAATATGATCAATAGTTGATTGAGTGTTATTTGTTACTCTGATGGGTTTATTAATGTATGAAACGAAGCCATTAGAGTTTAATATATTAAGATAATTATTAGTGGAAGTTTCATCTCTCTTCATTAGGTCAATATTTATATCTCCAGCAAATACTTCTAGATTTTGTTTTTGTATAGTTTTTAAGTATATGTATAAATCCTCTAGAAATTGATCTCTATCTGTTGATGGTAGCCTATAGAAGGCTGTTATACCTATTTTATTCATATTTTTGGGAAGAATTTATTTTAGAAAGTTAATCTTAAACATTTGTTGTTATTTATGGGTATTATATCGACCGCCGCAGTCAAGTTATTCCTCACATATATAACAACACCATCACACTTATTTGCTAAACACTCATTGTAATAAATGGAAAAGTTTGGAATTGCAAAATCATTCAAATTAATTATTTCTCTCGTTTCTGATAAAATTATAACATCAAACCTGTTTTGGGCCATTTCTATGTACACCAGAAGCTCGTCGACGTTTATTTAAACTGTTTTTACCGTGGGATAAAATTATACACTCACTATGGCTAATTACTATTGATTTATTAAAGAAACACTTACACACTATAATAAACTTAATTTATATACACACTACCTAATGTCTATTAATTTATCTACACCCGGTATGATAATTGTCCTAATTTATCTTCAACACTATTTATATTCACTTTCTGTTCACTCACTGTATACTGAAACTGTTTACCGATTCACTGTATACTGAACAACTCCTCGATTCACTCGAAAACCCACGAATATATAGTCCCTCGAATCTCTAGAACTTTATTGAATTCACCACCTCTGCGTATACTTTATAAATCGAGAACATTCGCGATAAACCATTATATGGCCTGGTACATTTCCAGAACAGTCTGGATATTACCTGCGAAAGAACCTTTCTAGAAAGGTCGCATTCATAGTTTGCGACAGGACCGGCTTCGGAATCAGTGAGTTCGTAACAATATGTATTGAATGTTATACTGGGGATCCAGTAGGTATCCCGTAGACAGTATTGTGGATTTTGAGCTGGTTTTTAGCAGTAGAGGATCAATAGGGGCTGACATACAAAATAATGAACATACTGTTTTAATTAAATTTCACCCATCATTTCTAAGCAGAAATTGAATAGTACATTATACTATAAGGGAGAGAAATACGTTATTTTGGCAGAGGTGCAATTTGAAGCCCGATGGCTACAACGCACCGAGGATAAAATAGCATCTCTCCCGAATGGTATATACTATTTTTTACACGGTCTCATTAACTTAAAAACACATATTTTGTCATTATGAAGTAAGTATTCGGATTTGAGCATTTATTTATTTCAAAATAAGACCAAAATTGCTAATCAGGTTTTAGTAGGTACCACTACTAGCGCAATCACAAAAACTGTAGATGTAAGGAAAGTAACATTCCTTCTAAAATTAATTTTGAACATTGTACAAGTGTAACGTTTAATTTCAATGTCAATAAATAATTTTAATGTTATCTTTTTTTTGCATGAAAAACGTCCTCCATAATGTAAACTCCATTGGGAGCATTATCCTCCCTTGGGAATAATCGACTACTTTTGTTTCAATTTTGCTGTCATTGAAACTGATCTCTACTCCGTGGAAAAAAAATATTAAAATGTCGCTTCTTACTAGCCTATTTACTTTGTAGTAGTGTGGGGAACGGAAGCATTAACAATTGCCCCTGTTTTCAAATGACGACATATTTCGTGATTCACAGACAAGGGATTTTTTGTTGACCATCGTTATTTATGTTAACAATATTGTCATTAATAACTTATAATGATAGCGTGTTGGTGGAATTATTTATCCATTCGTAAGCATCATAAAAACAAATCCTTGGATCTCCTCATTTCTGTGAATCGTTAAAGGATGTGCATTTTCCGTGGGTATCCCTGTTAATTTAACGCACTATCATTTTAAGAAAAACAAGCTTATCTAATAATCTATATAGTTTGCTGAAAGTGTAGGTAGTAATTATTTTGCAGGATTTAATAACCCGTGAAATGCATGCGAAATATAAATTCCCCTTTTTTATATAATAATATAAAAGCGAATATATAACTGACATTTGAGAAGAATGTAGTTTACAGAGAGTGATTTTTTTAAACATGTTTGTAGGATTAAAAGTGGTGAGTAGTCAATAAAGTATTTGAATGATTATAATGTGAGAAACAATCATAGATGTGAATAGTTCCAATTAGATTTTTTTCAAAAATAAAAAAATTGTGGTTATTCATATACAGAGTGAGTCATTAATTAGTACGGAAACACTAGCACGATTGTTATAAATTTTGTTGTGTGAGGCTTTTGTTCCTGTCATTTCCATTGTTGTCAGATCATTCGTTTTTATGGAAATATAATCAACTTCATTATCTCAAACGGATCACCCGTTACAGAAGTTACAGAAAGACAATGACAACTTACTGATAATTTTTTACTGAATATAGTAACCAATCGAATTACTTAATTTCAAGTCATGTGTCAAATTTCATCCAATCACCGATGTATTACAGCGATAATACCCTACATGTGGTATTTTCAGGTTGGTGTTTACTTTTTATTAAACATTAATTAAACGTCAAACTGACAACTGGATTAAAAATGTCGCGAAGATTAGGTATTGCATCTAACGATTCAATTAATTTACCAATTGTACTTTTCACAACTGTAGATTTAAATAAAAATGAATACTATTTGATTAAAATTGATAAAGTTTGTATTGGAAATTATTAAACATCAGATTGGCAATCAATTTTTTGAAAGCCACAAAGTAAAAAATTATCTTATCGAATACTCCTCGGGTCTTGATAAATACTCAAAAATTTTGTCGAATTGAATCCTTCAAGCGTGTTGCTCAAAGATAATAGCCCTCGGCCTGCGGCCTTGGGCTATTATCAAGCAACACGCTTTGAGCATTCTCTATGACAAAATTATCTCGGTATTATCAAGACCCTAGGGGTATTACTACTGATAATTTTTTACTGAATATAGTAACCAATCAAATTACTTAATTTCAAGTCATGTGTAAAATTTCATCCAATCACCGCTGTATTACAGCGATAATACCCTACATGTGGTGTTTTCAGTTTGGTGTTTATGTTTTATTAAAAATCAATTGAACGTCAAACTGACAACTGGATTAAAAATGTCGGAAAGATTTGATATTGCATTTAACGATTCAATTAATTTACCAATTGTACTTTTCACAACTGTAGTTTTAAATAGAAATTAATAATTTTTGATTAAAACTAATAAAGTTTGTATTGAAAAGTATTAAGCGTCAGATTGACAATCAATTTTTTGATATCTACAAAGTAAAAAATTATCTTATCGAATACTCCTCGGGTCTTGATAAATACTCAAAATTTTGTCGTAGAGAATCCTTCAAGCGTGTTGCTCAAAAATAATAGCCCTCGGCCTGCGGCCTTGGGCTATTATCAAGCAACACGCTTTCAGCATTCTCTATGACAAAATTATCTCGGTATTATCAAGACCCTAGGGGTATTACTACTGAAAATACACGGTCATAATAGGTAAATACAAATAGTTTAATAGTGTATACAGTAGCACAAATAACCAATTTGAAACACAGGTATTTAAATGTGTTGACTATCGTCCATCTAAACTACTTTACCTTCACCTTTTTATAAGGAAAATTTGTATTCATTATTTTTGGTATTACGCCATCTAGCAGTGGTTATAGGTTGTAGTATGTATGTATATATTGAAGTGACATTCACTGAGACCTAAAATATCTATTGTCCCCCCATACTTCCACCTAGTTCCTGTAAAAAGTCTCAGAGACTATTAGCTCCGTTAGTCCTATTTCCCGGAGGAATTTTAGCACACCTGCAGGCTTAAACTGAGGTAAATGTCTTTATCGCCAACCGTCAGTCATCAATTATCAGATTGATTTCCGGAAGTAAACAAACAGTTTACCTTCCTTTACTTTATCTGCCGCATTTGTGGCAGGTAAAATGACATATGCGGAAGGTAAAGTATTTTGACTTTGACATTACTCGAAAATCATCATCTGTCAGTGTCACGCTTCTCCCTATTACGGCTCCATAATAGTTTTCTTGCGATTTATTTATAACAAATTATTGTTGAAACTCCTTTGACGTCAGGAATTAACTTTTATAATGCTTCAGGGTGTACCTCCAATTTAAATATAACAAATAATAAGTAGATTTGTTCTATATGTGCTGTTTACTTTGTCATGATAAAATGCAATGAAATATACCTCAGTTTCTTATATTCTGAGTTCTGAGCAGTTGGCGATAAAATTTTGTATGCACCACGTCAGTAAAGTATCTTTATCGGATTCGCCTGCTATTCTCCTCACTTCGCTCGTCACTTTACTACCTTGGTACATTAATGCCACAGAATCTACATTCTTTTTCCTCCTTCTTCCTATTTTGAAATTTTTCAGGAAACTCTTAGTAGTATTACTTTGAATTATGCATTCATTTGATCTCAACAAGTTGTAGTCACCCTGAAAAGTCTTTGATTGTCTAATCCCTACTAGATCTTTCCAATGGTCAGATCTTCTCTTTTTTCGACTTTACGTATTTCTTCAAATACTACATTGCAGCTTATACCGCAAAAGGGTTCCGTCCCCCGAAAGGGTGTTTCAGCCCTACTCTTTGCTAGTTCATCTGCTATTTCATTTCTTTCTATTTAAGTGTGTCCTGGAATCCAAAGTGACTATATTGTTATCGCTTAGTTCATTGAGTTTGTCTAGGCGTTCCCACACCATCTTGGAACTAATTACTCAGTGCTTTAATGGCTGCTTGACGTCTTTCTATTGCTTTTGAGTCGTCTGTGTACCATTGATTAACATTCTTTACAAGTCTGCTGATGGTATTTGGATCCCATTCCTTCTTGTTGCTTAATTCCGTAACAAATTTCCTTTAAAAATTATACTTTTCAGGTTGTTGTAAATAATTCCTATATTTTTTTCAAAGTTGTGCATAAGCCGTTCTCCAGAAAAAGCAGTTTTTATTGGTTCACTCGGTACATTGCATATTCCATGAATATCTGCCAATGTATCCCGACACCCTGTATGCCTCTAATCGATTTTTTGGTTATTTAGTAATTTTGTTTTAGATCGTCGCAGTACTCATCTCCATGACCATGGTACTGTTAGTTAGTTGCAATCCAACCTTTAAAAATAAGGGGAAAGGAGGAAGCGGAGGTTATGGGGGTGGATCAGTCTGCTGCCAGCCGGTTTATGTCCAGCAACAACCAGTTTATGTTCAGCGTCAACCAGTTCATGTCCAGCGTCAACCAGTTTATGTCCAGCATCAACCAACTGTTACAAGGCCCCAGCAAGTTAATTCTTGTAATACTTGTCAGCAGAGTACTGGATCTGGCGGAGGAGGAGGTGGTGGTGGTGGCGGTGGAGGAGGAGGCGGTGGTGGTGGATTTGGATTTGGAGGAGGTGGGGGGTTTGGAGGTGGTAAATAGAAACACTTCCACAAACTAGTATATGCTACTATCATTTTTTATAAATAAGTTTTAATATATTTTTGTACATTTGTAACGAATTGAAAATTAATAAATAATTATGGCCTTCAATTCTATAATTTTCCGTTGATCTGTTTTATAAGGAATTCGCGCGTATCCCATGGAAAGTGGTTTCAAAAATCTTACATAGGTTGTATTTTTTATAAATAATCCTTTAAATTGACATTTTATCATTAACTTACACTCTCATTAAAAAAATTTAAAATGCGTTTATTAGACTTATTACTAATTTTTGATGACACGTAACCTCTTGGTGAGGTTGAGTCGAGTGAGTGCTTTCGACCACAAAATAGTCAAACCTATACAGAGTTAGTATAAATTGATAAATTATGGCACCCCCTAAGGATCTCCTCAACGGTTTAATATTTTTAAATGAAATTACTTATATCCTTCTAAGACGATCCAAATAATTCAAAAATGCTATCCAATTTAATGTACCATTATTCAAGATTATTCAATGAAAATATAAATGGGGAGCTTGACTGTATGCAAAATTTCAAAGGGAATTCAAAAATGTGAAAATATACAGGGTGTTCTATTTAAAATAACAAAGTTGATATGCATGTCCGGTTTAATCGGAAATGGTACATTGAATTTGAAAGCATTTTTGAATTCCTTGGGTCTTCTTAGAAGGGATTGAGCAATTCTATTTAAAAATATTGAACCGTTGAGGAGATACTTGGGGGGTTCCATACTTTATACTAACTCTGTAGAATGACAGTGAATAAAAAAATTAGGTTTCAAACCCATTCACCTAACCAGTTGACGTATGATAGTTAACTGACGTATGGAAGTTGATATTTAATGTCATCGTAGAAATAAGGCCAAGTCGCAATGTTGGATCTGAAGCCATACTTTTAATAATATTTGCAGCCTGTCCTGTTCATTCATTCCTGGAACAGGTATGTCAAAAACCTGATCCTGAGTCTAAAGTGAAAACGATTTTTCGCAATTTCGAATTTTTTACCCTTCTCTTCAAAGTATCTCCGAAAATACCGGAGGTACAGAAAAAGTTATGGAGTACAAAATCGTAGTTTTTGCAATGACTAAAATTTTCCTGTGCTTAGATTTTCTGGACAGTGATTATTTGGCCAGATATAGTCGTTTAAAACCACTTTTACGAGCGAACACCATCTTATCCGAGTCGTTTAAACTGAACCCATTTGAAAACTAGATGATCTAAAGGAATTAGATTCACAAACAAATAGAAGGTGAGATGAGCCTAATTTCAAATTTTTGTGCAAATCGAATCAGGATTAAATCATTTCTTTAGGATAGGTAATTTTTTTTACCATAAACTCTAACAAGGGTTGATTTTTTAAGAGTTGAAACATTATGAATTTGTATCCTAAAGCATAAAACAATCCTTAATTAACTAATCTAAGCCAACTTTCCCCCATATTAAGTATTTTTAAGCTTCAATATTTGAGAACGAATTTTTGGGGAAAGTTGGTAGTATAATGCTATTTAACTTACCTTGAGCTCCTCATTTTCTTGGAAAAGATCGGGTGTCTCTTCAGGAACCATACCAATTCCATTTAAGGAAAATGAAGCTGTTACTCCACGTGATCTAGCTCTGTTGTCCCATTGGTCGCCTTGGCCACGCAGTACTCGAATGATCTTGGAACATTAACATGATTATTTTAGTGATTAATTATGTTAAGGATGTGAAAATGCTGATTTTACTTCAAATTGTATAAAAACTAATAGTTACAAGGACTATTAACTATCGAGGTATTTTAATGTTTGAGATTATTAATCGCCCTTATTAATACACCTGTTACATAGTCACAAAATTTTTCCGTGGACTGTACAAACTGTAGGTATTCTTTTTTCAAAATTTTCAAAAACTAGGACAATTTGTTTTATAGGTAGGTATAGTGAGAACTAAATTAATATTGGAATACATAAAGCGTTGGACTTATGGTGCGTGCCCCTGCTAGAGTTAGTTCTTCGATTCAAATCCCATCCATGTCACCGTTTTCGTTATATAACTAGACTAGAGCCACTGTTTTTTTAATGTTAGTAGTATGTTTCTAGAAGTCCCTCCAAAAGATTACATCCCTCTTATTACAAATTTTCTGATACAAAAAAATATAGATATAAATACTGCAACAGATATTCTAAATTTATTCGAAGTCTGCATTATAATCGAGTCAAGGAGGTAAATTGTAGCCTAATCAATTAAAAAATATTGGCATCCACTTAAAGTAAATTGAATTTTGTTAAGGAGGGTGTGTAAGATCAAATAATACAACTTTGAAAGTTTGAACCTCGAAAGGGGGTGGGAGCATCCCTAATGGGGTCAGTCAGTTCTTGAAGTAAATACTGAGAAACCATTGGATTAGAATCCAGCCAAATCTTCCAAAGTTTCATAAAAAAAAACAGGAGCAAGGAGAACATGCCCTAATTCAGCCATATAAGTAATTCTCAACCTTACATCTCTACACAGAGTGGTGGAAAGTGTGACAGAACAAGTGTTACAGAAAAAACAAGATACATACTAAGTAAAGGGGGAATTGTATGAAGAAAAAGTGAAACTTCTCACATACACTATGAGCCCATGGGGAAAAAGTTTCGCGATTTGAAACAATAGCAAACTCATTCAGAACGATAGTTTATCATGCCACCATCGGTTTCAGCACTATGGCGTTCATTTTCTCTTGTGCAGAAAAGCGCAGTGGAAAACTGAACATTTTATTTTTCACCCCCGACACCGTGATATGAAACTGTACGCCGTTTGTTTGTTACATTTGATATTACAATCATAGGAGATCGGTCCAAACTCTATGACGTTCAAAAATAGTCGTTCGGAAAATCTAGGAAAATTTTATTTTCTACCCTTTAGAAAGGTGATTTAAAACTGTACGGCATTGGTTTGTGTAGATTATACAACATATAAATAAAGATTTGACAGTAGTGCCTTACAAAAAAAGTTGTGTGAAAAGCCGTGGGGAATTGTTCCTTCTCCGAGATTTTCCTACTCAAAAAAGGTCATCTGAAACTGTACGGCATTTTTTGTGTGTGTGTGTGTGTGTGTGTGTGTGTGTGTGTGTGTGTGTGTGTGTGTGTGTGTGTTTGGGAGCCGTTCTGATGCCGGGAGCACTGCAGCCTGTTGGCTTATTGTATTCTACTCCCACATTTATTTCACCCGTCAAGTTATCCCCGTACCTTCGAGTAGACGATATAGGTCCATTGGATGTGTGCCATATACACATTGGCTTCTCCGAAGATTGTTTGTCTCCTCGAGTCCAGTGCCTTATAGTCAGATAAGATATGGGTTACGGTCTCGGTCTCCATGCCACAAAGTCTGCAGCTGAGGTCCCCGTTAACTGTACGTTACGTTACGTTACGTACGTACGTTAACTGTACGGCATCTGGTGCAATAGGTTCCTTTTAGAATAAAATAATACGAAAAAATAATGTACAAAAATAATAGTGTGGATAGTATATGATTATTTTTACGCGGGAAATCTCATGTAAAAATAAATGGCATTTGTTACAATCAATTTATTATTTATAAAGAAATTATTAAATCATGTCGTGCAAAAATATTTGTGCGGGAGGTCGTAAGAAAGTTCTGCCAAGCCGACTTGATTTAAAAATCGATTACTTACCAAAGAACAAAGTTATTATAGTCTTTTATATTTACATTTTATAATTTAAATTATAGTTATTTCTGATAGTAAAAAAATAAGAATTTTAAAAATTCTCCTAGATTTTCCGAACGATTATTTTTGAACGTCATAGAGGCTGGACCTATCTCCTATGATTCTACTATCAAATGTAACAAACGTCGTACAGAGTTTCATATCACGGTTTCGGGGGGTGAAAAATAAAATGGTCAGTTTTCCACTGCGCTTTTCTGCACAAGAAAAAATGAACGCAATAGTGCTGGAACTGATGGTGGTATAATAAACTATGGTTCTGAATGGGTTTGCTGCTGTTTCAAATCGCGACACTTTTTCCCCATGAGCTCATAGTCTAAGACAAATTCGTTACGCAATTGTACAACAAGAATGGATGGGATCAGAATACCATTACCAGACTTGGAAATAATTCAATTCAATGGTACACAAACGGCCTAAAAGCAATAGAAGGAAGTGGGATAGGAGTGTACGGGCTAGGAATCAAGCACTTTGGAAGCTTGGAAAGAAACCTAAGTATTTTTCGAGCGAAGATTCATGAAATAAGGAAGAGCAAAGGCAAAGAATAATCATTATGTCGGATAGTCAAGTCATTAAAACACTGAGATCTTGTGTAATCAGTTCCAAAATAGTGCGGGAATGCCTAAGCAAAACTTTATGAACTAGACGAGAACGATATAGTAGTCTTATTGTGGATTCTAGGACGTTCTGGAGTGGGAGGAAATTAAATAGAAAGAAGCGGGACCGAAGCACCGTTGTGGGGGTCAGAACAATTTTGCGGAATCAGAACCAATGTAATATTGGAAGTAATAGGAAGAGTCAAAATAAGAGATCTGACCATTGGGCTTGGACAATCAAATACACTTCTGGGTGCTTAAACCTGTTGAAATCAAATGTCAGAGTAAAACTGCACTGAGAGTTTAATGGATCCTAACGGGATATTGTCACCTGAAAAAGCTCAAAAAAGTGGAGGAAGAAGAATGTATATGCAGATTGAACAGCAATAGGAGTTTACTGAATAGAAGCGTGACACCCATCAGGCTTAATCCTGTAGATATCCTAAAATTAATCCGGTAAATAGATCCGAATGAGCTACTAGTATTTGAGACTTTCTTCATGAGTTAAGTAGAAGTAAGGGGTACAATAGATTCTTTAGATCTCAGTGAATGTCTGCACAATATACATACATACATATATACTGCTGAATTTAGAGTAAAGACTACTTTAAAAATATCTTATCATAGTATAATAGTAATAGAATCTGCGGATGGTTTTGGAAAATGAAACGCTGACTTGTAAATTTAAATATGAGACCTTCAGCCGCATTCAGTTTAAGAGAAACAATCAAAGTACAAATACAACAGTGTCAATTTGTATTTTCATGCATTTATTAAAAACCGTAACTGGCGCTGGAGATTACAATACGACACTGTATTGCACGTATAAAAACCATTTTTTATCTCCTATTGTTAACAGTCACCAATACAATGCCAATAAAATACCCTGTATACAATAATTTGGTAGCTTACCTTTGGACCGAACACCAATGCTATCGTAGTACTCGTGGAAAGTTGTGTTCGTATGAAACCGAGTAAATATTTTATATCTGGACCAGCTCGTGGAAAGATGAACAAACTAAAAGGTTAATAAAATACAGTTATCCAATGTTTCTAAAATAGAGCGAAAGATTAAATTGACAAAGAGCCTTTCTATCGGAAAATATTTTTCATCTGAGCCTTTTAAAGGGTAGCACCCCATGAATGATATAATCAGGTCAATTTGTAAAAACTATATTTGTATCTTTCGACACACAAGTAAGTACGTGTTATGTTATCTATGGTAAGTACATCCCATTTCAATCTTTTTAAACAGTTTTAATTAGCCAACCACTTTCACGTCGCCGAGAGGCGTAGTATTTTTGTATGTATAAGCGGATAAGCAAGCTCTTTGAATAAAAATAAATAAATTAATAAAAACAATATGAATAAGTGACAAAAGAATTGTGCTAGACTCTTTGCATCTTCATCTTTTTAAATGCTCAAGCGCAACACACTTATTGATAATTCTATTAAAATTAATAATCGTTATTAAAATACTCACTGAAACGCAATCATCATTATGTTGACAATGGCAATATTGTATATTGCATAGCTGATTAATCTAGCTTCATTGTAGAGGGATTCCGCGTTTCTTACGTTGTAGCATACTCTTATGCCCCAAGCTAAGAATAATACTTCACCTACAAAAATACTTTATTTTTATTAAATATAGTGCGATGGGTCTTGTGAAAAACATTTTTGTTAAGGATATTATAATACCAATATAATTAGGATATTTATGATATGATATGATATGATATGATTATTAAATTAGCGAGCACTGAACAGTTTAATAGTTTGAAAGTTTTTGAAAAATTCTTTTCATAGAGCCAACCGTTCATTAGAAGCAACAACTACTTCTCTGCCACGACAGACATTGAATTACACTTTTAAGTTAAACGGGGTGGGGTACCTGCACGATATAACTTTATTGATAACATGCTTTACTAAAATATAACCATTTTTATAGGGAAACAAAAAGCGATGCTTGGAGCCAACGGCTTAGAGCGAACAAAGACGAAGAAAAGAACGAATATGTCAAGATAAGAAAACAAGCAAAAAATGCAGTAAGAAAAATTAAAAAGGAATGGGTGGATAGCACACTAGGAAAAATAGATGCCGAAAATTTTTTCTACCAGAAAATTAAAGAGCAAAATAGGGTATTCAAGCCCAAACAAATTGGAATAAAAGACAAAAATGGTAAAGTAGAAGACAAAATAGAATATGAAACAACATGGTTGGAACATTTCAAAAACGTCTTAACAGAGATGGAAATACACCAGGAAACGACGGAATAAATATTGAATTGATTAAACATGGAGGAGAAAAACTGACAGAACAGATATACGAATTAGTAAGGTGTATATGGAGGGACGAAAAGATACCGGAAGAGTGGTGATCAGGTCAAATAGTAACAATACCTAAAAAAGGGGATCAACGAAATTGCACAAACTATAGAGGAATTACGCTACTCAACACGACCTATGAAATACTGTCTACACTCATCCAAAAGAGACTGGCAAGCAGTATAGTCACAATACTAGGACAATATCAATACGGATTTAATAAAGGCAAATCAACCATATACGCAGTTCATATCCTGAAGCAAACATTGGAAAAAAACCCATGAACATCAAATCGGAACAGAGATGCTATTTATTGATTTTGAACAAGCCTTTGATTCAATAAATAGACCACAACTAATAAGAGCACTTCAAACTATAGAGATAAACAAAAAACTGAGAAAATTAATCTGGATTACTCTGAAACAATCAACAGCTACGGTAAAAACAAAAAAAGGTGAAACGGACATATTCGAGATTAACAAAGGAGTTCGACAAGGAGATTCTCTGTCAACAACTCTATTTAATCTGGCGCTGGAATATGTAGTCAGAAACGTAGACAAAGGAAACCTAAGGACAAGGGGTGGACAATTGATAGCTTATGCGGATGATTTAGTCTTGGTGGCAGAAAAGAGAGAAATTATGAAAAAATGTTTCAAGAAATTGTGGAAGGAGGTGAAAAAATGGGCCTTGAAATAAATGAAATAAAAACAAAAATAATGACTGTGAACAAACACCTAATGAACAATAATAATAGCATCGGTGACTAAAAATTTGAGGAAATTGATAAAATAAAATATTTAGGAGTTACAATAACCAACAATAGGGATGGAGAAATGGAAATTAAGGAGAAAATAATGGCAGCAAACAGAGTCTTCCAGGCAAATAAAAATTTATCAAGAAGTAAATTTCTAGGCAAAAACACCAAAATGAGAATTTATAAAACAATAATTAGACCAACAATAACGTATGGAGCTGAAGTTATGATAATGACAAAGAAACAACAAGAAGACCTGAAAATTTTTGAACGAAAAATACTAAGAGTCATATTGGGACCCAAGAAAATAACTCAAAATGAATATAATAAAAGAGCAAATGAAGAACTGAAAAAAGACATCCAGAGGGACATCATAAGTGTAATAAAAGAGCAAGATTAAAATGGTTGGGACATGTGTGGAGAGCAGGCCCAAACAGCACAATTTATGCTATGACTGAGTGGAAGCCAAGTGGCAAAAGAAAAGAGGTAGGCCAAAATCAACGTGGCTACAGGAGGCTGAAGATGACATAAACTGTCTAGGTATCCGAAACTGGAAGGCGAAAACAACCGACAGGAAACAGTGGAGGAACATAATTAAACTGATTTAAAAACTTGGAAATGGGACCCGATCCCCCCCAAAAAATCTGGATCTAAAAAGCCGCTCCGGCGACTGAACCCCTCTTGGGGTACATAGTCACTATGTATGTATTTTTATAGGAAACTATGATTAAGCAAATGAACAGTTTGTTTGGCTTAGCTGCATAAAAATTATGTATATTCTGCAACTTAGAATTGAAATAAATTGTAGGATTATACTACGAAAACAATAAATCTGCAAGAGCCACAGCTATAGAGCTTAATGCTGCTCATCCCGGAAGAGCTACGTAACTGAATTAATGCAACGATTTTTTGAAACACCAACCACAACGAGTATGAAGGAATAAATGGAGAGAAGGTGGGAGGAGTATAAGTGTGCGCTAAAAGGAGCGCTTGTGAGTAGGAGAGAATGGATGGACCGGAAATTCGGGGAGGTGTACTACTTTTTGACACAAGTGCTCACTGGACACGGGTCGAGAGGAGGGTACTTCCCCAAGATTGGGAGAAGGGAGAGGATGATGTGGGACATGTGTTCAGATGCTGGAAGAACGAAGAGGAACTGAAGAAGCGGGAGAAAAAACTAGGGGAGTCGGTGACGCTGATGATGAGGCTAAGGTAGAGTGTGTAACTGTTGAAAAGCTATAAATTTAAAATTGTAATCGCACTTGTAGTCATATTTTACGACTACAATTGTAATCAGTAGTCGATTATTTTTTTCGCAATGTAATTGTAATCAGTAGTCGATAACTTTTCTAGCAATGTAGTCACAATCAGTAGTCGATTACTTTTTTTTCTGTAGTCGTCCCAGCTCTGATTGGGAGAAGTTGGTGGAGATGAAGTTGAGGTAGGAGGGGGAATGGATGTAGATAAGTGGCATAGTGGAGAGAAGAACTGGATATGGCATGAGAAGTAGGAGTGATAGAAAGGAGAAGATGACGGATTGAGCGTAGAATGAGTGAGGCACCACCGCCCGTCTCGAATTATGCTAGAGTAGTGATTCTGAGGCAGGGGTAACGGCAAGTTTGAGGTGGATTTAGTGAGTACCCCTGGCGGGATAAGTCCAACACTGTCTGGTGTCTGGATAGGACCCATTTGATCATGAGTGCCCATCTTGGCCCAAAAAAAGCGCTACATCCTAAGAGGTGTAATACTGCACTTGTTATCAATGTAAGATTTTTAAGTTGTTTCAGTTTTTTTCCAATCCGTGATAAATGACCAATATCTGACTACCCTGTATATTGCTGTAGTTTTCTCGTGTAACGTATTTCAATGTCGTTTCGTATTCATATAAAATTTATTATTGTTGTTGGTTGAATAGTCTGATTTGCAGCGGTCATTATAAACTCGGTATTAATTCGTTATTTTCCTATTCTGCGAAACCCTATTTCACAGAGTAGTAGTAGAGCATTCAGCTGCTACCGTATACTAGTAATAAACTCCATCAATCCCTCTCAATTCAACCTTTTTACATAGATGCGCGAGGCTTTTCGAATACAATACTCGAGAATTATCGAGCAAGATCAGTTCTATTTCTAGCATAAAATACTTCAACCTAGAATTGTAACTGGGATTGAAGAGAATGTTTTAAGTTACGATGCGGCCAAACTGCAGAGGGCACTGATAATCAACAATCGTAATGTCAAGATGTCAAAATGGAAGGAAAAATAAACAAACCAAGTAAAAAAGAGGCTGAAAAGAAAAGCTAGCTGTTCTCACTTTATTCATTCCAGGCAATTACCTAAATTTAATAGTAGGTGCAAGTCTATAGGTTAATTAATAATTATGATTCTCCTTTTATGGTGTAAAAAAGTAGCCTGATACTATTTCAAGAGGAGATGATATGAAATTTCCAAAATTCATGAATACTAACAAGGATTCAACATTTTGTTGATCCAATAATAAAAGCAGCTATATCATATTTTGTTCTAAAAAAACGGTTTCAAAGGAGAAGACACTATAGAAATTAGTATAGGTACTTCATACGTTACCCTCCTTGTTGAATTGTTTAGAACTAGATGCCAGACCGCATGGATGGAAAAATGATACAAAATACTTATATTTTAGGAATGAAAATAGCAGAATATTGGGAAATAATCTAGTTAGGTAGTATGTTGTGTGTTATGTATAGGTATGTGTGTTAAAAATGTTGTTATTATCACTAAATATAGTTATTTGTTTCACTAGGCATTAAATCTGCTTTTCTGAAGTGTGAAACATATAATTTTTTCTTCAAATTTGTTCCAATTCCACGCAAAATCGACTTTTTCATATTTAAATTGCGTTTCATTATCAATATCCAAATAACTAAATTATTGTATCAAAGGTAACTGGGCCCTGCGTTACTATGTTTACCGCTGATGACGTTTGTTTAATATGTTTGTTTACTGTTTACTTTGTCATTGTCAATTTTGAAAAGTTGTCATGTTAGAAATGGATTTACTGCAAAGTGAGGATGAATTGATGCAATTAACACCACCTGAGATAAGAGACCAGGCGCGAGATGTGGAATTTAACCTTTTACCGGAAAAATCAAGAACTGTATATGAATATGTATATGAATTTTAATAACCAGTTTGATTTAAATTATTACTTGGAAGGTTCCCTAGCAACGAACTTTTTCTGCCTAGGCAGTAAAAGTGGACTTTTTCTGCCTAGGCATTAAAAGTACAACTTACTTCTAAGCCTGCCAAGTGTCGCTTTTAATGTCATTTGGAGAAAAAATATTTAATCACCCAAAGTCTTTTTCTTCAAAGTATTCGTCGTTCACCATATACTTTTTCCTAGACACACAAATTATATATTGCAAACTTTACCTTCTGCAAAAATGTTGAATTATGTTGCTTTAACTCTGCTGCACAAGTTTTTTAGAAATAAATTGACTTTTTACCAAAAGAATACAAAGTGCAGCTTTTATGGAAACATATAAATTATAACTGATAGTATTTCACCAAATCTTGTATCAACAAAAGTTTGCCAAATATTCTCGTATGTTCAGCTCTGATGCAAGATTTGGAGAAATATTATCAGTTATAATTTATATATTTTTATAAGCAGCTGAATTTTGTGTTCTTTAGGTAAACAGTCGATTTATTTTTTGAGAAAATAAAAATTCCATCAACTTGATATTTAAAATTCCCGCTGAATTTTATAGTTCCTGCGGCCAAACTTCAGATGGCAGTTAAAACAGTAGTCACTGCTGACAACATAGGAGTTACAATTCTAGGTTGAAGTGTTTTATTATTTCTAGTAACTTATATCCTTCGCCAGTGGCATCACACGTTATTTTATTTGTATTTGATCGTCAATGTAGGAATTGCGAGTTCACGGGCAACGGAAAATGAAGTCGCGGGCCATATGCAAGACTGCTAGATGGTGCAATGTGTACTTAAAATTGAGTGGCTCTCGATAAAACACTTACCAATAGCTAAACTGTGATCCCACCAATTATACATGCATTGCTTGAATCTTAAGCCAGCATTATCTACGATTTCTTCCGTATTTGGAGTATCTGACACAGTCCATGTACCGAGATATATAAGCATTACGAGTAAAATGGGTACCATCCACTGTAACAATTGTTTATCAGTCAATTTCACTTTATGAGCAGATTTAACTCGATAAGTTAAAGATACTCTGAAAAAAAAACAAGTTTTCAGTTCTCGAGTAAGAAGAATTTTTTAATTGAATACCTCCAAGTTTTCATTAAGAGCGCTGTGTAAGTAACACAAAAACCTAAATGTCGAGACCATTTAGTAGCTATGCAAGAATACTGATCTAGAATTGGGAAAATCGCAGCCATCTGCAAAAAAAGTTATCTGCAGTTTACAAAATTTAAAAATGGCCAAATTGTACCTTAAGCGTTAAAGTTGTAAAATATTTGTTGGGGATAAGTATTCCACATCAAGGAAATAAAGTAATAGACCGGTAGTTCATGATACATGTACAGGGTGGTCCTTGAGTGATTGTACATAGAAGTACTGTACAATCTTCACTTGAAAATATTGCGATTTAAACCAACTAGCCTCAATAAAATGTTGATATTAAGAGAGACACAGGGTGTTAAACATGGAATTATAAATTTCGTTTTTTACAATAGCCTTAACGGTTTTTAACGTATATGCACAAATAGTATATTGAAGTATAAGTGGAAATAGAGCAAGTGTTTTAAAGACCAGTTATCCACGAATACTTTACGCTATTTTTTTTATTGGTGCACTTTGAAATTATAAATACTATTTTTTCTTTTATTTTTTGGGAATGAAACCACAATAATGTTATTTGTTTTTTATTTCGACGTATCGGTAGCGATAGGGAGTTCTTTAAGTCAGGTATTTGTAAACATGCTTGGGAAGAGGGGCATCAAAAATTCAATGGGATTCGGCAAAAATAATATTGAAAGAGCCCAATAATAAAAGACGAAAAATCAAAGAAAGTGCTTCAATACAACTAAATGCAGATAAATGTGTAGCTAGTATTTCAGCCGAATGTAGTCAAATTTGGTTACCAATGTAAGAAAGAGAAATTTCCAATAATCAATTACCTGCGTTATCATCATAGCATCATAAGTTTTTATCCAGGTTTTCTTATGATTTATCATTGGAATAGTTGTTAATCAATACACACTTCAATACACAGAATCACCAAACTGAGTCATACATTTTTTAAAAACAAAAATTATCATACACAAAAAAGTAACAACAAACGCGTTTTATCAACATTTCCAAAATAAGCGAGAAAAAGCGCTATCCCAATAAAAACCGTTCCTGGATCGTGCACTTCACTGGATTCCATTTCTAGTAGACTATCATATCTTTGGAATGTCATAAAATAAAATATGTATCTCACATTTTACCAGAGATGTGATCTACTATGAATGGACCTTAAGAAAATTTGACAACAAAGTTTTGTAGTCTTAAACTTCAAAATATTATTGATTGTCTAGTTGTCATATTTTTTCGTTGTGTCAGATAGGGACCAAAAAACTATTTTAATCTTGACAAAGGTAGCTGGAACGCTACCGAAACGTCGAAATAAAAAATAAAAAACATTATTGTGGTTTCATTCCCAAAAAATAAGAGAAAAAATAATAAATAATGCCACAAGGAACTTACAGAAGATATTATAAATACTGGTCTATAACTACTACAACAACAAGAAATGGAAATCATAGATGGAAATAAGAACTAAATGTCAAATGGTTGAATTCGTGATGTATATGATGTATACCTTGCGTTGTCATGGAAATGAGGAAAACATAAACTAATTTTTATTTTGATGGAAGTTCAACCTTATTGAGTTCTGTGAATGTCAATAGTTTTAATTTAAATACCATTTCCTAAGATTTGAGAAATCGAAATATTAATATTTCAAACAATACCAACGGCACTTTCCATTTTAGTTTATAAATTTGACATTGTTAGATTTTGTTCGAATAAAAGTTTTGACGTTACAAACTACTCCTGTCAGATCAATAATGAAAAAATTGTCATTTAGACATGATTAAGAGCGGGTTTATCAATGCTCGGTTAAATCTGTCAGCTACGTAGCCCTCAGCTGTCTCTAGCCGCCAGTCAAAGTCTCGGTTACAATAGAAAGCGTTTATCAATACACCACATAACTGACAGCTAGCTAACTGGAGGCTAAGTGTAATTGAGCATTTGACAACCTTGTTCGGGTTATGAATGTGATTGTAATGTTGTCAGAGCGTAGATTTCTCCTTTTAATTTGGTGTAAGGAGGATCACCCGTTACATGAAATATACATATTATTAATTTTATTCGCATATAACATATATAACACAGTGAATCAAGAATATAGAGGTGAAAGTTATTATTTTTCTATTTTACCGTAAGCTTACTCTGACAACATCGTGGAAAACTTCACTTGTCAGTGTCAAAATTGTGGTACTGTTATTTTTATTTCGTCTATGTTGTGCTTTGTTGAGTTGTTTGCATTTGAGCATGTCCACAAAACAAAAAAGATATCCCAATTTCACGGTGTCAGAGCGACAATTAGGTACTTGAAAAATTACCGGTTCACCATAAAAGTATAATAGAATGCAAAAAGACGGATGCTGTGACTTGGCGAGAATAGCTGGAATTCGTTGGAGTATCATGAGAACACTGGGTTTAGATAATCGAAACCGAGTAATAAACTCGACATCATCGAGCTCTTCAGAGGGATTTATCCGTTGTTCAACAGTATATGGTCGTCTTTCGTACTCTACAAATTCCAATATCTCGCCAATCTCCAAGCTCTTCATCGAAAATGTCTTCAGGATCCTCAAAATACATTGACAATAACAATGAAATAAAATACAAACAAAACCTAGATGCTACTAAACTACTTCAAAAGAATCAAATAAGCTTCTCGATTTCACACTAAGCGATAATAACACAATCAAATTTGAAGTTGGAATAATCTTTGTTGCAAAATGTAAGCAAGCATGAAAAAATCATGACACAGTTGTCAGTTAGAATCTATGGTTAGAATAACGGAGCACTACTTTCTCGTATTTAACTGTTTGTTCTATGGTTAACATCAACTTGATAGTGGCAGCTAGGATAGCCGAAAGTTTGACTGCCAGCTAATGCAAACTGGCAGTTGATAAACACTTTGACCAACAGCTAAGATTCAGCCGAGGGCTACAATATTTAACCGAGCATTGATAAACACGCCCTTAGGCCATAGATTTAGACTAATGTTGCTTTCGTTTATTTGGGCTTCAAGCACTTGTGCGTGACGCCTCAGTCGTCACGACTTTTGAGCAAAACGAACACGATTTTTTAGGATACTCAAAACCACTTGTCATGTGCCAATGCCAATGAATTTCCTGTGTTGTTAGAAGAATGGTTTTCAATTATAATGTTGTTGATAATATAATTTTGCATATTTATATATCTTTAGTAAGGTTTAAATCGTAATAGGCACAATCTTAACCTTTAAATAAACGTCAAACCGGACAAACGTCAAATATTTCCATGTCCATGGCTTGAAGCTCCTACTTTTCGGTAAGTGCTTGAGGGGCAAGGGGAAGGTAAAACTAGGCGTCACGCCCGGTGATAAACGAACGGAATTCAGTCCCTACGAGCTGCTACTAGCAGCCAAAAGTGAATAATCGAAAGCACCTTAAGTTTCTCGAGTTGTTGATGTTGCCACGGTAACTTTAAAACACGCGCGTTTTTTGAAGTTCGATTTAAACACGCTGATGCGTGCTTTAAATAGGTAAAATGGTTCACCAATAAAAAAAATTACATATAGTGTTTACGATAATTAGGTATTTTTTTTTGTATTGAAATGAACAGTATTGGGGTATAGTAGCAGTTAACATGGAAAATATGTATGGTACCTTTAATATTTAAAAATAATAATAATTATCGTACACATAACTACATTTTTAGGACGTAATTTCATTAAATAATAATCATGTAGTTAGTCACTAAAATGTTATTATCTCTGAAACCGTTGAGATTTGGAGATACTAACAAATATAACTTTTTGTTGTTGTAATGATGTGGCTAATTATTTGTTACAAAAGTAGCACTAATGTGAAAGGCAAAAATGTTTTGCGAACATTTATGCCGCATACGTGGCCTATGTGGCGTCCTCTACAAACTACATCAAAAAAGATACAAAATTATGATTTCTTATATCAAAAATTCCCCAGTCTCAAAATTTTGTGCATATATATACGTACGTCAAAAAGCGTTAAAGCTATTGTAAAAAACGAAAATTGAAATTTCATGTTCAACACCCTGTATCTCTCCTAATATCAACATTTTATTAAGGATAGTTGATTTAAATCGCGATATTTTGAAGTGAAGGTTGTACTGTACTTCTATGTACAATTACGTAAGGACCACCCTGTATAGTTTGGCAAATCTATATGAAGCTACGCAGCATCGGTACGAGGTGAGGAGGCATGACCGATATCTGTCATAAACGTAACAATGGCGTACGCTCCCTATTTAATAATAATAATAACAATAATAATTTATTCAATAAAAAAATAGATACATTGAAATTGGTTGGCCTACAATGAATAAATAGCTTAGGTCACAAATTCATTGCTACCGTTAAGCAGGTGCATTTCAGTGGTTCATGTTACACGGATAATTCGTACCAAAAAAATTTATCTTAGAAAAATGACCCGATCATTAATATCGTCTACCTTTAGCCAGTATCTATTTATAACGAGAAATTCAATGGGTGATTTCTAAAGAGAAAATATTTAAATTTCCCAACCAGTCTATCTCTCACTGTAATCAACATGATTTTCGTTGATGTATTTTGCTTTAAGTCCTAAAGTACAAATTGGCAATTATTTAAAAAAACACAAAAAGTGATTCTTACCTCTAAGTACATTGTAGCACAGCCAAGTAAAGTAATACTGAGGAATATTGGACTAGCGACTTTAAAAACTTTCAGTTTTCGGTGTTTATACATGTACAAAATTAATATTATTGTACAAACCACACAAACAATTGAAAACGTTAACAAAGTAATCCTGAAAATATGAAAATTTTATATATTTTTTTAATGTATTACAGAAAGTCTAAACGTTAATCACAAAATCAATCCAAATATGGGTAACAGTGGATGAAAAAATTATCATAAAATTATGTGAAAGCTTGTTTACTTCGAATGCATTTTCCTCTTACTCTCGATATAACAACATTAAAGGGAGTGTAAAAAAAGATTATCTACGTCATTATCATATATTATTTTGGAAAACAATTGCCATGTACCTATATGCTTTTAAAATTCGTCGCCAATCTTTAGTCGTATTAGCATCTAATTCTAAGAAATAGACGTCTACATATTTTAACACCTCCATATTTTTTTGCCCCTTTTTGCTGTCCCTGAGACGTATCTCTTTACCTTAATTCCAGCTCAATCTGAGGAAACTATGCTATACATCTATGCATCGTTCTTAGATTTCTCCCAATTATGCAAGACAGTGTCCTCATTAAACACATGGGTAAGTGTTCTCACCTTTGATATAGTCGGGCCGTTCTTAGTTTACCTCTTTTGGATTATAAAGTTAGCGATAACGTGTTGTGTTCGTAGGAGATTTAAGCAGTACTCAAACGTTATTTTTACATAGCTTGTAGCAAAAAACACCTAAAATTTTGTCGTTTTTTTTATGGACGTATAGCCAAATAAGACCCAACCATCAAATTACTGATGAAGATAATTTATTTCTACACTATACAGCTTACAGTGCTTTAGTTTTGTCCGTAAGGCAGTTCTTTAATTATACATGTGCTCATGAAAAAACGACACAATTTTAGGTGTTTTTTTGCTATGAGCCAGATGAAAATAACGTTTAAGTAACTACTGTTGAAAGTTGCAAGGAACACAACACCTTATCGCTATAACTTTCTAATCCGAAAGTGGTAAACTAAGAGTGGCCCGACTATATCTGAGACATTTTGCTAAACTGTAAGGAATTCTGCACTCATATTACATAATGCATATTAGACTTTCCTCAGATCTGTCGATGCTCGCAATTTCAAGCCTAAGCACTCTAATTATCTGTCTTGTTGATTTTCCGTTATTTTCAGTTATTATTTTTCCTCCCATCCAATTTAATTGAAATCGGATGAATTACTTTGTCAATTTCACGTACATTCATCTATCTCTCTCGATTTCTCTCCCCCTCCTGTCATTCTCGATTTCCCATCATTTCTCCTCTTCACGCTATCTCCTTTTTTCCTCAACTCTCTTTTTATTCCATCTTCCACTACTACTCATCACCCCCTATTTATTCCATTCCCTCTCTCTCTCCTTCTTCCCATTTCCACTCTCACTCTTTTCCCTTTTCCCTCTTTCTCAGTTTTAACGTAGTATCAAAAAGAATGTATATATTGAAAATTGGAATCGATTTTGGGAACTGTTGATGAACCAAGCTGTTTAAAAAATTTTAGTTACCTGAATGGCCAATGATATGTAGCTAAACAGGGTGATGGATCTTGACAAAAATGACAACCAGGAGCACATTTTTTGCATTGGAAGATCAATTCCCATGACGTACTGCTAGTTTTTAAATACTCAAACCAAGCAACTGTAAATAAAAAAATTATGGCATCTTTACTTTAACAATCATAATATCTTTGAAGCTACCCTGCACATTTCCAAATTCCAATCAGTCACTTGAAATCAATATTTTTTATTTAATTTTTTTCTGTGATAGTCTGTATTCTAATGTTTGAGGTGATACAATGTACATTTTTTAGTTATAAGACCCATCAAACAGAGTGGAAAACTTTGAAGTTGTTTAGTGAAAACGTATTGATAGTTTTTAAAAACTCCTTATCTTGTTATTTTCTACCTATATATCCCGAATTGGTCCTGAAGTAAGGTCATTCAAATCACACTACAATAGACTGCTTTGGTTGAATGAATATCTCATATGACAGCTGCGTACCATATAGTACAGTATCTCTGATGAAATTATAACACAAATTGGTCCTAAGCATGCCTGGATAAATTTCCTGACATTTTTCTGAAATTATTCTTTCTAAATCGTCAACATCTTGAAACGACCCAATTGGTTCCAAGTAGCCCTGTACGAAGTAATCGAGGAGAGTAAGGTCAGGAGATATAGCAGGCCAAAAAAGATCAGAATATCTGTGGATAACTTTTCCATGGAGCACATGTTCCAGATACCCCTTAACATTTAATGTACTGTGACATGAGGCACCGTCTTGTTGGTATCAACTATATTGTGGTTCTGGTGAGGGTACTTCGTCTATGAAGTCATAAATGTCAGTTTGTAAAAACTGTGAATAGATTTCAGCATTCATGGTTTGAATGAAGGAATATTTGTCATCAGACCACCAGCGACAATGTTGTGACATTGCATGTAATAAATAAATTAATTAATAAGAAAGAAAGTTGCGAGAAGTAAAAAATTACAATGCCATAACATATGTTGGTGATATTTCTAATGATATTTCAAAGATAATATCTTAGGGAACAAATACAACAACTTTTTTAAAAGCTGAAACCAATGTAAGTAAAAAATTGTTGAATGTGAATAAATAAAAGCATTCACATTAAAAAAGTCTGGGATATATGAACTTAAATATTCATAATGTAATGCTGTCTATATTGGTCAAAAATTTGAAATTTGCAAATTTTGAAATTAGACACACTGAACACTTACGAGCATACAGATTAAAACAACCTGATAAATCCCATTACGCAAAACATCTACTTGATACCAAACATTCATTAACACAGAATAAGAAGTGCTGCAAAATTGTGATAAGAATCAAGAACTAGATTTCTTTAAATAATAAGAGATTAGAAAAAACTTGAGAGACCCACAATATGAAGTTGTCAATGAACATATGAAACTAGGGAGCTCTTCTTAAGTAAAAATTGTGAAGATCCGCAGATTTAGTTTGCCTTGGTTTCCTATGTCATTACACAGTTATACTGATCGTAAATGGGAAAAATATATCCAAGATCTCCCCATAAGTAGGGAGATATTCTTCTTTTTTCTATTCATATATATCAAGTTAATCTCGAGATAAGTCACTAGTTAATCAAGTAGGCATCACATAAAATGTAGCTTCTGTCATTGTGACGATGATAATATGTCAATATCGAAATAATTATCGATAATATTTTGAAATTTTCAATAATTTTCCATTAAATAGTGGAATTAATTAAACACAGTTAGTTTCATTTGAAAATATAATAAGAGTAGATTCCACAAAGTAAAGGTCCAAACAGTAAACATTTGGATTTTTAATCAGAAATCCATCAAATCCGGTTTAAACCTATTCTCATTTTCTATAAAATATAATAGTTTTTGTTATACTTACTTTCAACTAATGATCCATTAAAAACACCTTGGTGGTATTCTGAGTAAAATCCAGGTCTACAAACACACTGATAGTTCCCCCTTGACCAAGCGTCTTGATTTAGACTTGGTCTATATAAGCACTAGAAAAAAAAAATGAAAATACAAAACACTGATATTCAGAGGTATAACAAGACCTCATTTATGAGCGAAATTTTTAATTATTGAAGGTAGGTACAATGAAAAACGCATTCTTTATGTACCACATTCATAGGTGTTTTTTCCAACTTAACTTAAATGACTTTTTATCAATTATACTCATAAGTTCGAAACAATCTAAAGAACAAACATTGATAAATGCCAATTTTGATCCTCTGAAACAGCATGGATAATATAATGAAATAAACGACTCCACCAACTTAATTTCCAACACGAAGCAAACAATAGTTATTTGTATGCCTAGGCCGCGAAATACCATTTTAGCGTACCGAAAGAACTGTGTTAGCCGAGGCCGCTTGCGTCCTAGGCAAGATAATCTTTAGGTTATTGAAAAATTTCGCGGCCATGGCATACACACTATTTTTCGTGCAATCGTTACTATTATTGAACTACATAATTGTAAATGAATATATTATTGCTCTAAAATCAACAGATGTTCAATTCATTTAACAATGTCACCGTGTGCTATGGAAATGATATGTTTCAATATACAAAATATTTTTCCTACGATCACTACCCAAAGTAGACTTTTGCACACTCAAATCTAACCGCAAAGTTAATGTTTTCCGCGATCTGTCATAATTGACATTATTTACGCTCTAGA